>JAJSRW010002053.1:0-22500 GCA_022414725.1 Microglena sp. YARC
ATTATGATGAGAGCATTCGAAACAAAATTTGATGGTCCCCCAAGATGTTTACGTCCTGTATGCGCGCTACGATCATGACTTAAACCGACCTTGTGGCCAAATGGAAAGGGATCGGAGGAGATTCTAAGGTATTAATAAATAGAGGAAACAATGTGGAGTGAATCTCTTGAGCTAGCCCCCCTAGGGTTACACCCAGCAGCAGGGATTACTTTGGCAATGATCTTTAAAATGAGAGAAGTCATTCGAAACAAATTGAAGATGGCTCCCAAGACGTCTTTTGTATATGGCAGATATGACTTAACGAACCTTGTGGCCAAGAGGAAAGAGTCAATGAACAATCAGGTATTAAATAATATTAGGAGAAAATGTTTGGGTGAGCTGAAGCCCCCAAGCGGTTACACCCAGAGGGGGAGCACTGCAGGTTACTTGGGGCAAGATCTTTTTAAATAGAGAGCATTCGAAACAAATTGGATGGGCCCCAAAGTTGTGTTATGGCTAGATATGACTTAAAAACCGACCTGTGCCAAGAAGGTAAGATGGGTCAGGAATCAGAGGCGGTATAATAATAGAGGAAAAATGCTGTATTGGGTGAAGCTGACGGCCCTAGGGTTACCACCCAGAAGCCACGGTATAGGTACTTGTGGTGCCAAAGTATCATTTTAATGAGGAGAGCATTCAAAACAAATTTTGATGGCCCAAAGAGTTTGTGTATGGCTAGATGATGACTTTAAACCGAACCTGTTGGCAAGAGGAAAGTGCAGGGAAATCAGTGTATTAATAAATAAGAGAAAATGCTTGGGGAGCTGAGCCCCCTAGGGTTACACCCAGAGCAGGTACTTGGCCAAGATCTTTTTAAATGAGAGAAGCATTCCGAAACAAATTTTGGATGGCCACCAAGAGTTCTGTGTTATGGCTAGATATGAACTTAAACGACCTGTGTCTCCAAGCATGAAAGGGTCATGAATCTAGGTACTTAATAAATGAGAGAAACATGGTTGGCGGGTTGAGCTAAGCCACCAACGGTTACTACCCGAAGCAGCATGGTACTTGGCAAGATTCTTTTTTTAAATGAGAGGTAGCGATTTCGTTCGAAAAGACAAATTTGATGGACCCCAAGAGTTTTGTGTCATGGCTCATATATGACTTACAAACCGACCTGTTGGCGCAAGAGGGGAAACGGTTCATGAATCAGGTATTAATAAATACGAGAAAATGTTGGGGTGAGCTGAGCCTCCCTAGGGGTTACACCCAGAGAGGCTACTTGGCTCAAGAATTCCGATCATGAAGAGCTCACCATACCCTTTCGTGGTCCCAAGACTTGTTTATAGAGTTTAAGATATAATTTAAACAAAGCTAAACCAGAAGGAAAGAATAGAAAACAAGTTGCGAGTTGTTCGTCGGAAAAGCTCGCAGCTTATCTGCTCCCCCTGGGAGTTACACCCAAAAGCAGGTACTTGGTGCAAGAATTTCGATCATGAGACTCACCATAACCCTTTTCGTTTGTCCCAAGCACTGTTACAGAGTAAATATAAATTTAACAAGCGTATAACCAGAAGGAAATAGCGTAAGAAAACAAGTTTTGGAGATTTGTCGTCGGGAACAGCTCGCAAGCCTATTTGCTCTCGACCCTGAGGTTACAACCCATAGCAGGGTAACATTGGGCAGATCTTTTTAATATGAGAGAGCATCAAACAAATTGAGATGGCCCCAAGAGTTTGTATTATGGCTAGATATGACTTAAAACCGACCTCTTTGCCAGAGGAACAATGGTCAGAGAATCAAGTATTAATAGAATAGAGGAAAATGTTGGGTGAGCTGAGCCCCCTAGGGTTACACCCAGAGCAGGTATTGGGCAAGATCTTTTTAATGAGAGAGCATTCGAAACAAATTGGGATGGCGCCCATAGAGTTTGTGTATGCTAGATTAGACCTTTTAAACCGACCTGTGGCAAGAGGAAAGTGGTCAGGAAATTCAGGGGTCATTTAATAAATTAGAGAAATGTTTGGGTGAGATGAGCCCTAGGTTACACCCAGAGGAACAGGTACTTGGCAAGATCTTTTTAAATGAAGAGAGCATTCGAAACAAATGGATGGCCCAAGAGTTTGTGTTATGGCTAGATAATGACTTAAACCGAACCTGTGCCAAGAGAAAACGGTCATAAATTCAGTATTAATAAATAGAGAAAATGTTGGGTGAGCTGGCCTTAGGGTTACACCCAGAGCAGGTACTTGGGCAGATCTTTTTAAAATGAGGAAGGATGCATCGAAACAAAATTGGATAGCCCCAAGAGTTTGTGCATGGCTAGATATGAATTAACCGACTGTGGCAAGAGAAAGGGTCAGAATCAGGTATAATTAAATAGAGAAATGTTGGGTGAGCTGAGCCCCCTACGGTTACACCCAGAGAGGCCTACTTTGGGCAGACATCTTTTTTAAATGAGAGAGCATCTCGAAACAAATTGGGGAATGCCCCAAGAGTTTGTGCATGGCTAGATATGACTTAAACCGACCTGTGCCAAGAGAAAGGTCAGGAATTCAGGCTATTAATAAATAGAGAAAATGTGTGTGAGGCTGAGCCCCCTAGGGTTTACACCCAGAGCAGGTACTTGGGCAAGAAATTTCTTTTTAGAATGAGAGAGCATTCGAAACAAATTGGATGTCCCAAGAGTTTGCTGTATGGCTAGATATGACTTTAAACCACCTGTGGCCAAGAGGAAATGGTCAGGAAATCAGGTATTAATAAATAGGAGAAAAATGTTTGGTGAGCTGAGCCCTCCTAGGGTTTAACACCCCAGAGCAGTACTCTGGGCAAGATCTTTTTAAATGCAGAGAGAGAAGGCATTCAAAACAAATTGGATGGCCCAAAGTTTGTATTATGGCTAGATTATGACTTAAACGACCTTTGGCAAGAGGAAAGGGTCCAGAATTCAGTATTAATAATAGAGAAAATGTTGCGGTGCAGCTGAGCCCCCTAGGGTTACACCCAAGAGCAGGTACTTGGCAAGATCTTTTTAAATGATGAGAGTCATTCGAACAATTGGATGGCCCCCAAGAGAGTTTGTGTATGGCCTTAGATATGACTTAAACCGACCTGTGGCCAAGAGGGAAACGTTTCATGAATCGAGGTATTAATAAATAGACGAAAATGTTTTGGGTGAGCTGAGCCCCCATAGGGTACACCAGAGCAGGTACTGGGCAAGATCTTTTTAAGATGAGCAAGAAGCATCGAAAACAAATTTGATGGCCCAAGAGGTTTGTGTATTGGCTAGATATGAATTTAAACACCGACCTGTGGCCAAGAGGATAAGGGTACAGGAATCAGCGTAATTTAATAAATAGAGAAAATCTGTTGGGTGAGCTGAGCCCCTAGGGTTACAACCCAGAGCAGGTTCAACTTGGGCTCAAGCATCTTTTTAAATGAGAGAAGGCATTCGAAACAAATTGGATGGCCCCAAGAGTTTGTGTTATGGCTAGATATGACTTAAACCGACCTGTGGCCAGAGGAAAGGGCTTTGAATCAGGTATTAATAAATAGAGAAAATGTTGGGTGAGCTGAGCCCCAGGGTTACACCCAGAGCACGGTACTTGGGCAAGGATCTTTTTAAATGAGAGAGCATTCTTAACAAATTGGATGGCCCAAGAGTTTGTGTATGGCTAAGGATATGACCTTAAACTCGACCCTGCTGGCAAGAGTGAAAACGGTCATGAATCAGGTATTAATAATAGAGAAATGTTGGTGAGCTGAAGCCTAGGGTTTACACCCAGAGCAGGTTATGGCAAAGATCATTAAATGAGAGAGATTCGATAACAAATTTGATTGGCCCAAGAGTTTGTGTATGGCCTAGATATGACTTAAACCGACCTGTGGCCAAAGAGGAAAGCGGTCAGGAATTCAGGTATTAATAAAATAGAGAAAAATGTTGGGTGAGCTAGCCCCTAGGGTTACACCCCAGAGCAGTACTTGGGCAAGATTCTTTTTAAATGAGAGAGCATTCGAAACAAATTTGAAATGGCCCAGAGTTTGGTGTATGGCTAGATATGACTTAAACGACCTGTGATCAAGAGGAAAGGGTTCATGAATCAGGTATTAAAAAAGAGAAAATGTTGCGGTGAGCTGGCAGCCCCCAAGGGTTACACCCAGGGCAGGTAACTTGGGCAGACTTTTTAAATGAGAGAGCATTCGAAAAAAAAATTGATGCGCCCCAAAGAGTTTGTGTATGGCATAGATATGACTTAAACCGACCTTCGTGCGCCAAGAGGAAACGGTCATGGAATCAGGTATTAATAAAATAGAGAAAAATGTTGGGTGAGCTGAGCCCCTAGGGTTACCCAGAGCAGAGTACTTGGGCAAGAATTCGATCATGAGACTCAACCATACCCTTTCGTTGGTTCCAAGGTACCTGGTATAAGCAGTAGATATAATTTAAAACAAAGCTATAACCAGAAGACAAGAATAGAAAAACAAGTTTGGAGTTGTCGTCGGAAAAGCTCGCAGCTTATCTGCTCCCCCTGTCATGGGTTGACACCCAAAGGACAGGTACTTGGGCAAGGAATTCGATCATGAATTACTCACCATACCCTTTTCGTTCAGGTCCAAGACTTGGTACAGAGTAAAGCATATAATTTAAACAAAGCAATCTGATAGTAACCATGAAGGAAAGAGTAAGAAAACAAGTGAGATGTCGTTCGGACAGCTCGCACTTATTTGCTCCGCCTCTCTGAGGTTACACCTAAGAAGCACGGTACACCTCTATCTGGGGCAAGATCTTTTTTAAATGAATGAGAGCATTCAAAACAAATTGGAGGCCCAAGAGTTGTGTATATGGCTAGATATGACTTAAACGACCTTTTGGCCAAGAGGGAAAGGGTCATGAATCAGGTATAAATAAATAGAGAAAAATGTTTGGTGAGCTGAGCCCCCTAGGGTTACACCCCAGAGCAGGTACTTGGGCTAAGATCTTTTTAAATCGAGAGAGCATTTCGAAAAAACAAATTGAATGCGCCCCAAGAGTTTGTGTATGGTAGATCATGAATTAAACCACCTGTGGCCAAGAGGAAAAAGCGGTCAGGAATTCACGGTATTTTATAAATAGAGAAAAAATGTTGGGTGACGATGAGCCCCCTAGGGTTACACCCAGAGCAGGTACTGGGGCAAGATCTTTTTAAATGAGAGAGCATTCGCAAACAAAATTGGAATGCCCAAGAGTTTGTGTATGGCAGATATGACTTAACCGACCTGTGGCCAAGAGGAAACGCAGTCATGAATCAGGTCATTAATAAATAGAGAAAAAATGTGTTGGGTGAGTCTGAGCCCCCTAGGGTTTACACCAGAGCAGGTTTACTTGGGCTCAGATCTTTTAAATGAGAGAGCCATTTCGAAACAAAATTGGATAGCCCAGAGTTGTGCATGGCTAGATATGAATTAAACCGACTTGGCAAAGAGGAAAGGGGTCAGGAATTCAGGTATTAATAAAAGAGAAAATGGTTGGTGAGCTGAGCCCCCTAGGGGTTACACCCAGAGCAGCGTACTGGGCAAGATCTTTTTAAATATGAGGCATTCGAAACAAATTGGATGGCCCCCAAGAGTTTGTGTATGCTAGATATGTACTTAAACCGACCTGTGGCCAAGAGGAAAATGGTAGGAATCAGGTATTAATAAATAGAGAAAGTTGGGTGAGCTGTATGAGCCCCCCAGGTTACACCCAGAGCAGGTACTTGGGCCAAGATCTTTTTAAATGGAGAGCATTCAAAACAAATTGGATGGCCCAAGAGTGTTGTATATGCTAGATATGACTATAAACCGACCTTTGGCCAGAGGAAAAAAGGGTCAGAGGAATCACGGTATTAATAAATATGAGAAAATTGTTGGGTGAGCTGAGCCCCCTAGGTATACACCCAGAGCAGGGTACTTGGGGCAAATCTTTTTTAAATGAGAGAGCATTCGAAACAAATTGGATGGCCCCAAGAGTTTGTGTATGGCTAGATATGACTTAACCGACCTGTTGGCCAAGAAGGAAGGTTCAGGAATCAGGTATAATAAAATAGAGAAAATGTTGGGTGAGCTGAGCCCCCTCAGGGTTACACCCAGAGCAGGTACTTGGGGCCAAGATCTTTTATAAATGCAGAGAGGCATTTTCGAAACAAAATTGGATGGCCCAAAGAGTTTGTGTATGGCTAGATATGACTTAAAACCGACCTGTGGCCAAGAGGAAAGGCGTCAGAAAATCAGTCATTAATAAATAGAGAAAATGTTGGCGTGAGCTGAGCCCTAGGGGGGATTACACCAGAGCAGGTACTTGGGCAAATCTTTTTAAAATGAGAGAGCATTTCGAAACAAATTAGGATGCCCCAAGAGTTTGTGTATGGCCTAGTATCATGAACTTTAAAACCCGAAAACCTTGTGCAAGAGGAAAAGGTTCCATGAATCACGGTAGGTATTTAATAAATAGAGAAAATGCTTTGTGTGAAGCTTGACCCCAAGGGTTACACCCAGAAGCAGGTACTTGCGGCAAGATCTTTTTAAATGAGAGCAGCATTCGAAACAAATTGGATGGCCCCAAGAGTTTGTGTATGGCTAGATATGCTTATAAACCGACCTTGGTTGGCCAAGAGCGAAACGTCATGAATCAGGTATAATAAATAGAGAAAACTGTTGGGTGAGCTGAGCCCTAGGGTTACACCCAGACATGGTACTTGGGCGAAGATCATTTACAATGGATGAGAAAGCATTCGAAACAAAATTTTGGATGGCTCCCAAGAGTTTTCTCACGTCGTGTTTATGGCTAAGACTAACGATATGGACTTAAACCGACCCTGTGGCCAAGAGGAAAAGGGTCAGGAATCAGCGTATATGAATAATAGAGGTAGAAATGCTTGGGTGAGCATGAGCCCCCTAGGGATACACCCAGAGCACGGTACTTGGGCAATGATGCTTTTTAAATGCACGAGACATTCGAAGACAAATTTGAATTGGCCAAGAGTATTGTGCCTATGGCCAGACTAGTGACTTAAACCGACCTGTGTCACACAAAGAGGAATAGGGTCAATGCAATCAGGTATTAATATAAATAGAGAAGTATTGTTGGGTGACGCTGAGCCCCAAGGGTCTACACCCAGAGCATGAGTACTTGCGGTCAGATCTTTTTATAGAGAGCATTCGAAAAACACAATCTTGATGTGCCCCCACAGATTGTGTATGGCTCCCCTAGATATGACTTAAACCGCTAAACCTGCTGGCAGAGTAAACGGTCATGAATCAGGTATTAATAAATAGGAGAAAATGTTGCGGTGAGCTTGAGGCCCTTAGGTTACACCCAGAAGCAGGTACTTAGGGCAAGAATTCGATCATGAGACCTCACCATTACCCTTTTCGCGTGGTCCCAAGACTTGCGTATAGAGTATAAAGGATATAAATTTAACAAGCATATAACAGAAGGACATAGAATATGAAACAGTGGCGAGTTCGTCGTCGAAGACTCGTCAGCTTATCCTTGCTCTCCCTGGTTATCACACCCAAAGCACGGCTCAGCTTTGGGCCAAGAATTTCCCGATCATGAAGACTCACCTATTACCCTTTTCGTTTCGGTCCCAAGGACCTTGGTTACAGAGTAAGGACTATAATTTGAACAAAGCTAATAACCCAGAAGGAAAAGAGTAGAAAAAACAAGTTTGGGATTTCGTCCTCTCGGACAGCTCGCAGCTGTATTATGCTCCGCCTGAGGTTACACCCAGAGCACGGTTACTTGGGGCAAGTACTTTATTAAACATGAGAGAGCATTCAAAACCTAAATTTGGCATGGCCCCAAGAGTTTGTTATATGCTAGATATGACTTAAGCCGACCTCTTGCCAAGAGAGAAAACGGTCAGAATTCAGTATAATAAATAGAGAATAATGTTAGGGTGATGCTTTAGCCCCCTAGGTTTACAAGCCAGAGCAAACGCCGGTACTTGGGCCAAGATCTTTTTAAATGATATAGAAGCATTTCGAAACCATAATTGGATGGCCCCAAGAGTCTTGTTATGAGCCTCTTAGATATGAATTAAAACCGACCTGTAGGCCAAGAGAAAGGTCAGGAATCAGGTCCATTAATAAATAGAGAAAATGTTGGTGAAATGGGCCCCCTTAGGTCTACACCCAGAGCAGGACTTGGCAAGATCTTTTTAAATTCGGAGAGCAATTCGAAACAAACTCTCGGATGGTTCCCTCCAAGGCGTTGCTGTTACTGGCTAGACTATGACTTAAACCGACTGTGGCCAAAGGGAAAGCGTCGAAGGAATCAGAGGTATAATAATTAGAGAAAATGTTGGGAGTGATGCTGCCAGGCCCCCTAGGGTACACCCCAGAGCATTGGTACTTGGGCAAGATCTTTTAAATGAGGAGAGGCAATTCGAAAAACCCATAATTTGATGGCCCCAAGGAGTTGTGTTATGGCTCAGATATGACTTTTAAATCCGACCTGTGTCCAAAAGAAAGGGTCATTATCAGGTTATTATCTAATAAATAGAGAAATGTTGGTGAGCTGAGGCCCCCTAGGTTTACACCCAGAGCAGGGTAACTTGGGCAGATCTTTTTTTAAATGAGAGAGCATTCGAAAACCAAATTTAGATTGCCAAGAGTCTTGTGTATGGCTAGATATACTATAAACCGAACCTGTGGCCAAAGAGGAAACGGTCATCGAATCAGGTATTAATAAATAGAGAAAATGTTGGGGTGAGCTGAGCCCCTAGGTTACACCCAGAGCAGCGTAGCTTGGCAAGAATTTCGATCATGAGACTCAACCATACGCTTTCGTTGGTACCAAAGACTTGTATAGAGTTAAGATATTAATTTAAACAAAGCTATAACCAGAAGGACAAGAATAGCAAAAACAAGCTTTGGAGTTGTCGTCGGAAAGCTCGCAGCTTGATCTGCTCAAACCCCTGGCGTTACACCCAAGCAGGTTACTTGGCAAGAATTTCGATCATGAGGGACTCACCATTACCCTTATTCGTTGGTCCCAAGACTTGGTACAGCAGTTAAGATATTTAATTTTAAACAAAGCTATAACCAGAAGGGAAAAGCAGTAGGAAAACAAGTTTGGAGATGTCGTCGGACAGCTCGCAGCTTATTTGCTCCGCCTTGAGGTTACACCCAGAGCAGGTACTTGGGCAAGGATCTTTTTAAATGAGAGAGCATTTCAAAAACAAGAAATTTGGGGATTCGGCCCCCCAAGAGTTTGGTTGTATGGCTTAAGATTATTGAAACTTTTTAAAACGAACCCTTTGGGGGCCCAAGAGGGAAAAGGGTCAGGAATCCAGGTATTAAATAAATAGAGAAAATGTTGGTGAAGACTGAGCCCCTAGGCGTTACCCCCCACCCAGAAGCATGGTTACGTTGGGCAAGCATCTTTTTAAATGAGAAGAGGCCATTCGAAACAATTTGAGATTGCCCCAAGAGTTTGTGTATGGCTAGATATGACTTAAACGACCTGTGGCCCAGAGGGGAAAAACGGTTCATGAAATCAGTATAATAAATAGAGAAAATGTTGGGTGAGCTGAGCCCCCTAGGGTTACAACCCAGAGCAGGTACTTGGGCAAAGATCTTTTTTAAATGAAGAGCGAGGGCATTTCAAAACAAAATTTGGATGGCCCCCAAAGGAGTTTGTTATAATGGCTAGATATTTGAACTTAAAAACCGGAACCTTTTGGCCCAAGAGGGAAAGGGTCAGGGAATCAGGTATTTAATAATGTAGAGAAAATGTTGGTTGAGGGGGCTGGAAGCCCCCCCCTTTAGGGGGGGTTCTATTAAAAAACCCCCAAGAGGGGCATACTTTTGGGGGCAAAGATTCTTTTACAATGGGATGGAGAGGGGGTGCATTTCGAAAACAAATTGATGGCCAGAGTTTGTGTATGGCTAGATATGACTTAAACCGGACCTGTGCCAAGAGGACAAGGGTCAGAATCACGTATTAATAAATAGTAAGAAAAATGGTTGGTGAGCAGAGCCCCCTAGGGTTACACCAGAGCAGCCACGGTTACTTGCGCAAGATCTTTTTAAAATGAGAGAGGTCATTTCGAAACAAATCTGGATGGCCCCAAGAAGTTGTTGTATGGCCTAGGATATGACTTAAAACCGACCTGTGGCAAGAGGGAAAGGGTCAAGGAATCAGATAATTAAATAGAGAAAATGTTGGGGAGGCTGAGCCCCTAGGGTTTACACCCAGAAGCAGATATAACTGGCAAGATCTTTTAAATGATGAGAGCATTTCGAAACAAATTGGCATGGCCCACCAAGAGTTTTGTGTCATGGCTAGATATGACTTAAACCCGGACCTGTGGCCAAGAGGAAAGGGTCATGGAATCAGGTATTATTAATTTAAATAGAGAAAATGTTGGGTACTGAGCCCCCCAGGTTACACCCAGAGCAGGTTACTTGGGACAAGAATCTTTTTTAAATTGAGAGAGCATTCGAAAACAAATTGGATGCCCCAAGAAGTTTGTGTATGGCCTAGATATGACTTAAACCGACCTGTGGCAAGAGGAAAGGCGTCAGGAATCATGTATTAATAGATATAGAGAAAAAGTTGGCGTGAGCTGAGCCCTAGGGTTACACCCAGAGCAGGTACTTTGGCAAGATCTTTTTAAATGCAAGACGAGCATTCGAAAACAATTGGATGGCCCCAAGAGTTTGTGGTATGGCAGATATGACTTATACCGATCTGTGGCCAAGAAGGAAACGGTCAGGAATCAAGGTATTAATAAATAGAGAAAATGTTGCGGTGAGCTGAGCCCCCTAGGGTTACTACCAGAGCAGGTACTTGGCAGTATCTTTTTAAATGGGAGAGCATTCGAACAAAAATTTGATGGCCCCAGAGTTTTGTGTATGGCTAGATATGACTTTAAACCGACCTGTGGCCAAAGAGGAAAACGGTCATGAATTCAAGTGTAGAGGAGGTCGGCTGATCTCCTGGTGTAATTCACAAATAAATAGAGAAAATGTTGGGTGAGCTGAGCCCCTAGGGTTTACACCAGAGCAGTACTTGGCAAGATCTTTTTTAAATGAGAGAGCATTCGAAACACAATGGTATGGCCCCAGAGTTTGGTGTTATGGCCTAGATATGACTTAAACGACCTGTGGCAGAGAAGAGGTTCAGGAATCACGGTATTAATAAATAGAGAAAATTTTGCGGTGAGCTGCAGCCCCCTAGGGTGTACACCCAGAGCAGCGTACTTGGGCAAGATCTTTTAAATGAGAGAGCATTCGAAAACAAATTTGGATGGCCAAGAGTGTTTGTGTATGGCTAGATATTGACTTAAAACCGACCTGTGGCAAGAGGAAAGGGTCATGAATCAGGTATTAATAAATAGAGAAATGTTGGGTTGAGCTGAGGCCCCCTTAGGGTCACCCAGAGCAATTGGGGCAAAATTTCGATCATTGAGAACTACCATTACCCTTTTGTTGTCCATAACCTTTGTATAGAGAAAATAATTTAACCAAAAACTATAACCAGTAAGGGACAAGAATAGAAAACAAGTTTGTGTCGTCGGAGCTGAGCTTATCCCCGCCCTGGGTTACACCAAAGCAAGGTTTGGGCCAAGAAATTTCGATCATGAGACCACCATATCCTTTTCGGCCGTGTCCAGCTTGTACAGATAGTAATATATAATTTAACAAAGCATATAACCAGGAAAAGAAGGAGGTAAGGAAACAAGTTTTGGAGAATGTTCTCGGACAGCTCGCAGCTTTAGCTCCCCTGAGGGTAACACCCCAGAGCAGTTACTTTGGGCAAGATCTTTAAAGAGGAGAGCATTCCAAAACAAATTGATGCCCCAAGAGTTTTGTATATTGGCAAATATGACTAATATCCATCTCTGCCCAAGAGGAAAGGCGTGGAAATCAGGTATTAATAAATAGAGAAAATGTTGGCTGAGCTGAGCCCCCTAGGGTTACACCCAGAGCAAGGTACTGGGCAAAGATCTTTTAAATGAGAGGAGCATTCGAACAAAATGGCATGGCCCCAAGATTGTGTATTGGGCTATATGAATTAAACCGACCTGTGGCCAAGAGGAAAGGGTCAGGAATCAGCTATTAATTAAATAGAGAAAATGTTGGGTGAGATGAGCCCCCTAGTTGTTACACCCAGAGCAGGTACTTGGCAAGATCTTTTTAAATGACGGAGAGCATTCGAAACAAATTGGATGGCCCCAAAGAGAGTTCTGTGTTGGCGTAGATATGAATTAAAATCGACCTGTGGCCAAGAGGAAAGGGTCAGGAATCAGGTATTAATAAATAGAGAAAATGTTGGTGAGCTGAGCCCCCTAGGGTTACACCCAGAGCAGGTACTTGGGCAAGATTTCTTTTTAAATGAGAGAGCATTCGAAAACAAATTTGATGGCCCCAAGAGTTTGTGTATGGCTAGATATGACTTAAAACCGACCTGTGTCCAAGAGGAAAGGGTCATGAATCAGGTATTAATAAATAGAGAAAATGTTGGGTGAGCTGAGGCCCCTAGGGTTACACCCAGAGCAGGTACTTGGGCAAAGATCTTTTTTAAATGAGAGAGCATTCGAAACAAATTTGATGCCCCAAGAGTTTGTGTATGGCTAGATATGACTTAAACCGACCTGTGGCCAAGAGGAAACGGTCATGAATACAGGGTATTAATAAATAGAGAAAATGTTGGGTGAGCTGAGCCCCTAGGGTTACACCCAGAGCAGGTACTTGGGCAAGAATTTCGATCATGAGACTCACCATACCCTTTTCGTTGTACCAAGACTTGTATAGAGTAAATATAATTTAAACAAAGCTATAACCAGAAGGACAAGAATAGAAAACAAGTTTGGAGTTGTCTCGGAAAGCTCGCAGCTTATCTGCTCCCCCTGGGGTTACACCCAAAGCAGTACTTGGGCAAGGAATTTCGATCATGAGACTCACCATACCCTTTTCGTTGTCCCAAGACTTGTTACAGAGTAAGATATAATTTAAACAAAGCTATAACCAGAAGGAAAAGAGTAGAAAACAAGTTTGGAGATGTCGTCGGACAGCTCGCAGCTTATTTGCTCCGCCTGAGGTTACACCCAGAGCAGGTACTTGGGCAAGATCTTTTTAAATGAGAGAGCATTTCAAAACAAATTGGATGGCCCCAAGAGTTGTATATGGCTAGATATGACTTTAAACCGACCTTTGGCAAGAGGAAAGGGTCAGGAATCAGGTATTAATAAATAGAGAAAATGTTGGGTGAGCTGAGCCCCCTAGGGTTACACCCAGAGCAGGTACTTGGGCAAGATCTTTTTTAAATGATGAGAGCATTCGAAACAAATGTGGATTGGCCCCAAGAGTTTGTGTTATGGCTAGATATGCACTTAAACCGACCTTTGTGGCAAATCAGAGGAAACGGTCAGGGTTAATCAGGATTAATAAATAGAGAAAATGTGGGTGAGCTGAGCCCCTAGGGTTACACCCAGAGCAGGTACTTGGGCAAGATCTTTTTTTTAAATGAAAGGGAGCATTCGAAAACAAATGGATGGCCCCAAGCAGTTTGTGTATGCTAGATATGACTTAAACCGACCTGTGGCAAGAGGAAAAGGGTCAGAATCAGTATTAATAAATAGAGAAAAATGTTGGTGAGCTGAGCCCCTAAGGGTTACACCCAGAGCAGGTACTTTGGGCAAGATCTTTTTAAAATGACAGAGAGCATTCGAAAAACAAATTGGATGGCCCCAAGAGTTTGTGTATGGCTAGATATGACTTAAACCGACCTGTGGCAAGAGGAAAGGGTCAGGAATCAGGTATTAATAAATAGAGAAAATGTTGGGTGAGCTGAGCCCCCTAGGGTTACACCCAGAGCAGGTACTTGGGCAAGATCTTTTTAAATGAGAGAGCATTCGAAACAAATTGATGGCCCCAAGAGTTTGTGTATGGCTAGATATGACTTAAACCGACCTGTGGCCAAGAGGAAAGGTCAGGAATCAGTATTAATAAATAGAGAAAATGTTGGGTGAGCTGAGGCCCCCCTAGGGTACACCCAGACAGGTACTTGGGCAAAGATTCTTTTAAAGAGAGAGCCAACACCTAGATCTTAAATTGGCCACATTGAGGACTTGGCAAGGGTCACAATATGTGGCCCCAAACCGACCTTGCAATATGAATCAGAGAAAAATCAGTTGGGTGGGTGAGCTGAGCCCCCTAAGGTTACACCCATAGAGCAGGTACTTGGGCAAGACTCTTTTAAATGAGAGAGCATTCGAAACAAATTGGATGGCCCAAGAGTTTGTGTATGGCTAGATATGACTTAAACCGACCTGTGGCCAAGAGGAAAGGAGGTCATGAATCTTGGCAGATCTTTTAAATGAGTATTAATAAATAGAGAAAATGTTGGCGTATTAAAAATAGAGAAAATGGGTAGCTGAGCCCCTAGGGTTACACCCAGAGCAGGTACTTGGCAAGATCTTTTTAAATGAGAGAGCATTCGAAAACAAATTGGATGGCCCCAAGAGTTTGTGTATGGCTAGATATGACTTAAACCGACCTGTGGCAAGAGAAACATGAATCAGGTATTAATAAATAGAGAAAATGTTGGGTGAGCTGAGCCCCCTAGGGTTACACCCAGAGCAGGTACTTGGGCAAGATCTTTTAAATGAGAGAGCATTCGAAACAAATTTGATGGCCCCAAGAGTTTGTGTATGGCTAGATATGACTTAAACCGACCTGTGGCCAAGAGGAAAAGGTCAGGAATCAGGTATTAATAAATAGAGAAAAATGTTGGGTGAGCTGAGCCCCCTAGGGTTACACCCAGAGCAGTACTTGGGCAAGATCTTTTTAAATGAGAGAGCATTCGAAACAAATTGGATGGCCCCAAGAGTTTGTGTATGGCTAGATATGACTTAAACCGACCTGTGGCCAAGAGGAAACGGTCATGAATCAGGTATTAATAAATAGAGAAAATGTTGGGTGAGCTGAGCCCCCTAGGGTTACACCCAGAGCAGGTACTTGGGCAAGATCTTTTTAAATGAGAGAGCATTCGAAACAAATTGGATGGCCCCAAGAGTTTGTGTATGGCTAGATATGACTTAAACCGACCTGTGGCCAAGAGGAAAAGGGTCAGGAATCAGGTATTAATAAATAGAGAAAATGTTGGGTGAGCTGAGCCCCCTAGGGTTACACCCAGAGCAGGTACTTGGGCAAGATCTTTTTAAATGAGAGAGCATTCGAAACAAATTGGATGGCCCCAAGAGTTTGTGTATGGCTAGATATGACTTAAACCGACCTGTGGCCAAGAGGAAAGGGTCATGAATCAGGTATTAATAAATAGAGAAAATGTTGGGTGAGCTGAGCCCCCAAGGTTACACCCAGAGCAGGTACTTGGGCAAGATCTTTTTAAATGAGAGAGCATTCGAAACAAATTTGATGGCCCCAAGAGTTTGTGTATGGCTAGATATGAATTAAACCGACCTGTGTCCAAGAGAGAACGGTCAGGAATCAGGTATTAATAAATAGAGAAAATGTTGGGTGAGCTGAGCCCCCTAGGGTTACACCCAGAGCAGGTACTTGGGCAAGATCTTTTTAAATGAGAGAGCATTCGAAACAAATTTGATGGCCCCAAGAGTTTGTGTATGGCTAGATATGAATTAAACCGACCTGTGGCCAAGAGGAAAGGGTCAGGAATCAGGTATTAATAAATAGAGAAAATGTTGGGTGAGATGAGCCCCCTAGGGTTACACCCAGAGCAGGTACTTGGGCAAGATCTTTTTAAATGAGAGAGCATTCGAAACAAATTTGATGGCCCCAAGAGTTTGTGTATGGCTAGATATGACTTAAACCGACCTGTGTCCAAGAGGAAAGGGTCATGAATCAGGTATTAATAAATAGAGAAAAATGTTGGGTGAGCTGAGCCCCCAAGGGTTACACCCAGAGCAGGTACTTGGGCAAGATCTTTTTTAAATGAGAGAGCATTCGAAACAAATTTGATGGCCCCAAGAGTTTGTGTATGGCTAGATATGACTTAAACCGACCTGTGGCCAAGAGGAAACGGTCATGAATCAGGTATTAATAAATAGAGAAAATGTTGGGTGAGCTGAGCCCCCTAGGGTTACACCCAGAGCAGGTACTTGGGCAAGAATTTCGATCATGAGACTCACCATACCCTTTTCGTTGGTCCCAAGACTTGGTATAGAGTAAGATATAATTTAAACAAAGCTATAACCAGAAGGACAAGAATAGAAAACAAGTTTGGAGTTGTCGTCGGAAAGCTCGCAGCTTATCTGCTCCCCCTGGGGTTACACCCAAAGCAGGTACTTGGGCAAGAATTTCGATCATGAGACTCACCATACCCTTTTCGTTGGTCCCAAGACTTGGTACAGAGTAAGATATAATTTAAAACAAAGCTATAACCAGAAGGAAAAGAGTAGAAAACAAGTTTGGAGATGTCGTCGGACAGCTCGCAGCTTATTTGCTCCGCCTGAGGTTACACCCAGAGCAGGTACTTGGGCAAGATCTTTTTAAATGAGAGAGCATTCAAAACAAATTGGATGGCCCCAAGAGTTTGTATATGGCTAGATATGACTTAAACCGACCTGTGGCCAAGAGGAAACGGTCATGAATCAGGTATTAATAAATAGAGAAAATGTTGGGTGAGATGAGCCCCCTAGGGTTACACCCAGAGCAGGTACTTGGGCAAGATCTTTTTAAATGAGAGAGCATTCAAAACAAATTGGATGGCCCCAAGAGTTTGTATATGGCTAGATATGACTTAAACCGACCTTTGGCCAAGAGGAAAGGGTCAGGAATCAGGTATTAATAAATAGAGAAAATGAGCTGAGCCCCCTAGGGTTACACCCAGAGCAGGTACTTGGGCAAGATCTTTTTAAATGAGAAGCATTCGAAACAAATTGGATGGCCCCAAGAGTTTGTGTATGGCTAGATATGACTTAAACCGACCTGTGGCCAAGAGGAAAGGGTCAGGAATCAGGTATTAATAAATAGAGAAAATGTTGGGTGAGCTGAGCCCCCTAGGGTTACACCCAGAGCAGGTACTTGGCAAGATCTTTTTAAATGAGAGAGCATTCGAAACAAATTGGATGGCCCCAAGAGTTTGTGTATGGCTAGATATGACTTAACCGACCTGTGGCCAAGAGGAAAGGGTCAGGAATCAGGTATTAATAAATAGAGAAAATGTTGGGTGAGCTGAGCCCCCTAGGGTTACACCCAGAGCAGGTACTTGGGCAAGATCTTTTTAAATGAGAGAGCATTCGAAACAAATTGGATGGCCCCAAGAGTTTGTGTATGGCTAGATATGACTTAAACCGACCTGTGGCCAAGAGGAAAGGGTCAGGAATCAGGTATTAATAAATAGAGAAAATGTTGGGTGAGCTGAGCCCCCCAGGGTTACACCCAGAGCAGGTACTTGGGCAAGATCTTTTTAAATGAGAGAGCATTCGAAACAAATTGGATGGCCCCAAGAGTTTGTGTATGGCTAGATATGACTTAAACCGACCTGTGGCCAAGAGGAAAGGGTCAGGAATCAGGTATTAATAAATAGAGAAAATGTTGGGTGAGCTGAGCCCCCAGGGTTACACCCAGAGCAGGTACTTGGGCAAGATCTTTTTAAATGAGAGAGCATTCGAAACAAATTGGATGGCCCCAAGAGTTTGTGTATGGCTAGATATGAATTAAACCGACCTGTGTCCAAGAGGAAACGGTCAGGAATCAGGTATTAATAAATAGAGAAAATGTTGGGTGAGCTGAGCCCCCTAGGGTTACACCCAGAGCAGGTACTTGGGCAAGATCTTTTTAAATGAGAGAGCATTCGAAACAAATTTGATGCCCCAAGAGTTTGTGTATGGCTAGATATGAATTAAACCGACCTGTGGCCAAGAGGAAAGGGTCAGGAATCAGGTATTAATAAATAGAGAAAATGTTGGGTGAGATGAGCCCCCTAGGGTTACACCCAGAGCAGGTACTTGGGCAAGATCTTTTTAAATGAGAGAGCATTCGAAACAAATTTGATGGCCCCAAGAGTTTGTGTATGGCTTAGATATGACTTAAACCGACCTGTGTCCAAGAGGAAAGGGTCATGAATCAGGTATTAATAAATAGAGAAAATGTTGGGTGAGCTGAGCCCCCAAGGGTTACACCCAGAGCAGGTACTTGGGCAAGATCTTTTTTAAATGAGAGAGCATTCGAAACAAATTTGATGGCCCCAAGAGTTTGTGTATGGCTAGATATGACTTAAAGCGACCTGTGGCCAAGAGGAAACGGTCATGAATCAGGTATTAATAAATAGAGAAAATGTTGGGTGAGCTGAGCCCCCTAGGGTTACACCCAGAGCAGGTACTTGGGCAAGAATTTCGATCATGAGACTCACCATACCCTTTTCGTTGGTCCCAAGACTTGGTATAGAGTAAGATATAATTTAAACAAAGCTATAACCAGAAGGACAAGAATAGAAAACACGTTTGGAGTTGTCGTCGGAAAGCTCGCAGCTTATCTGCTCCCCCTGGGGTTACACCCAAAGCAGGTACTTGGGCAAGAATTTCGATCATGAGACTCACCATACCCTTTTCGTTGGTCCCAAGACTTGGTACAGAGTAAGATATAATGTAAACAAAGCTATAACCAGAAGGAAAATAGTAGAAAACAAGTTTGGAGATGTCGTCGGACAGCTCGCAGCTTATTTGCTCCGCCTGAGGTTACACCCAGAGCAGGCACTTGGGCAAGATCTTTTTAAATGAGAGAGCATTCAAATTGGATGGCCCAAGAGTTTGTATATGGCTAGATATGACTTAAACCGACCTTTGGCCAAGAGAAAGGGTCAGGAATCAAGCCCCCTATTACACCCAGAGCAGGTACTTGGGCAAGATCTTTTTAAATGAGAGAGCATTCGAAACAAATTGGATGGCCCCAAGAGTATGGCTAGATATGACTTAAACCGACCTTGGCCAAGAGGAAACGGTCATGAATCAGGTATTAATAAATAGAGAAAATGTTGGGTGAGCTGAGCCCCCTAGGGTTACACCCAGAGCAGGTACTTGGGCAAGATCTTTTTAAATGAGAGAGCATTCGAAACAAATTGGATGGCCCCCAAGAGTTTGTGTATGGCTAGATATGACTTAAACCGACCTGTGGCCAAGAGGAAAGGGTCAGGAATCAGGTATTAATAAATAGAGAAAATGTTGGGTGAGCTGAGCCCCCTAGGGTTACACCCAGAGCAGGTACTTGGGCAAGAGAGAGCATTCAAATTCTTAAACGAAAGAGGAAAGTGGTTGTTACAAGATCTTTTTAAATGAGAGAGCATTCGAAACAAATTGGATGGCCCCAAGAGTTTGTGTATGGCTAGATATGACTTAAAACCGACCTGTGGCCAAGAGGAAACGGTCATGAATCAGGTATTAATAAATAGAGAAAATGTTGGGTGAGCTGAGCCCCCTAGGGTTACACCCAGAGCAGGTACTTGGGCAAGATCTTTTTAAATGAGAGAGCATTCGAAACAAATTGGATGGCCCCAAGAGTTTGTGCATGGCTAGATATGACTTAAACCGACCTGTGGCCAAGAGGAAAGGGTCAGGAATCAGGTATTAATAAATAGAGAAAATGTTGGGTGAGCTGAGCCCCCTAGGGTTACACCCAGAGCAGGTACTTGGCAAGATCTTTTTAAATGAGAGAGCATTCGAAACAAATTGGATGGCCCCAAGAGTTTGTGTATGGCTAGATATGACTTAAACCGACCTGTGGCCAAGAGGAAACGGTCAGGAATCAGGTATTAATAAATAGAGAAAATGTTGGGTGAGCTGAGCCCCCCAGGGGTTACACCCAGAGCAGGTACTTGGGCAAGATCTTTTTAAATGAGAGAGCATTCGAAACAAATTGGATGGCCCCAAGAGTTTGTGTATGGCTAGATATGACTTAAACCGACCTGTGGCCAAGAGGAAAGGGTCAGGAATCAGGTATTAATAAATAGAGAAAATGTTGGGTGAGCTGAGCCCCCTAGGGTTACACCCAGAGCAGGTACTTGGGCAAGATCTTTTTAAATGAGAGAGCATTCGAAACAAATTGGATGGCCCCAAGAGTTTGTGTATGGCTAGATATGACTTAAACCGACCTGTGGCCAAGAGGAAACGGTCAGGAATCAGGTATTAATAAATAGAGAAAATGTTGGGTGAGCTGAGCCCCCTAGGGTTACACCCAGAGCAGGTACTTGGGCAAGATCTTTTTAAATGAGAGAGCATTCGAAACAAATTGGATGGCCCCAAGAGTTTGTGTATGGCTAGATATGACTTAAACCGACCTGTGGCCAAGAGGAAAGGGTCAGAATCAGGTATTAATAAATAGAGAAAATGTTGGGTGAGCTGAGCCCCCAAGGGTTACACCCAGAGCAGGTACTTGGGCAAGATCTTTTTAAATGAGAGAGCATTCGAAACAAATTGGATGGCCCCAAGAGTTTGTGTATGGCTAGATATGACTTAAACCGACCTGTGGCCAAGAGGAAACGGTCATGAATCAGGTATTAATAAATAGAGAAAATGTTGGGTGAGCTGAGCCCCTAGGGTTACACCCAGAGCAGGTACTTGGGCAAGATCTTTTTTTAAATGAGAGAGCATTCGAAACAAATTGGATGGCCCCAAGAGTTTGTGTATGGCTAGATATGACTTAAACCGACCTGTGGCCAAGAGGAAAGGGTCAGAATCAGGTATTAATAAATAGAGAAAATGTTGGGTGAGCTGAGCCCCTAGGGTTACACCCAGAGCAGGTACTTGGGCAAGATCTTTTTAAATGAGAGAGCATTCGAAACAAATTGATGGCCCCAAGAGTTTGTGTATGGCTAGATATGACTTAAACCGACCTGTGTCCAAGAGGAAAGGGTCATGAATCAGGTATTAATAAATAGAGAAAATGTTGGGTGAGCTGAGCCCCCTAGGGTTACACCCAGAGCAGGTACTTGGGCAAGATCTTTTTTAAATGAGAGAGCATTCGAAACAAATTGGATGGCCCCAAGAGTTTGTGTATGGCTAGATATGACTTAAACCGACCTGTGGCCAAGAGGAAAACGGTCATGAATCAGGTATTAATAAATAGAGAAAAAATGTTGGGTGAGCTGAGCCCCCTAGGGTTACACCCAGAGCAGGTACTTGGGCAAGATCTTTTTAAATGAGAGAGCATTCGAAACAAATTGGATGGCCCCAAGAGTTTGTGTATGGCTAGATATGACTTAAACCGACCTGTGTCCAAGAGGAAAGGGTCAGGAATCAGGTATTAATAAATAGAGAAAATGTTGGGTGAGCTGAGCCCCCTAGGGTTACACCCAGAGCAGGTACTTGGGAAGATCTTTTTAAATGAGAGAGCATTCGAAACAAATTTGATGGCCCCAAGAGTTTGTGTATGGCTAGATATGACTTAAACCGACCTGTGTCCAAGAGGAAACGGTCAGGAATCAGGTATTAATAAATAGATAAAATGTTGGGTGAGCTGAGCCCCCTAGGGTTACACCAGAGCAGGTACTTGGGCAAGATCTTTTTAAATGAGAGAGCATTCGAAACAAATTTGATGGCCCCAAGAGTTTGTGTATGGCTAGATATGACTTAAACCGACCTGTGGCCAAGAGGAAAGGGTCAGGAATCAGGTATTAATAAATAGAGAAAATGTTGGGTGAGCTGAGCACCTTGGGGTTACACCCAGAGCAGGTACTTGGGCAAGATCTTTTTAAATGAGAGAGCATTCAAAATGAATTGGATGGCCCCAAGAGTTTGTGTATGGTTAGATATGACTTAAACCGACCTGTGGCCAAGAGGAAAGGGTCAGGAATCAGGTATTAATAAATAGAGAAAATGTTGGGTGAGCTGCGCACCTTGGGGTTACACCCAGAGCAGGTACTTGGGCAAGATCTTTTTAAATGAGAGAGCATTCAAAATGAATTGGATGGCCCCAATAGTTGTGTATGGTTAGATGTGACATAAAAGAAGCTGTTACCAAGAGGAGATGAGTGGGAAATGAATTTGAGAGTGTCGCGCAAGCCTTTTCAGACCCTGACCCAGGTGTTACACCCAGAGCAGGTACTTGACGGTGATTTAACGTGCGAGGATCGATGAAAAGCCTGGAATAGCCTGGAAGACGGTGATTTAACGTGCGAGGATCGATGAAAAGCCTGGAATAGCCTGAAATAGCCTGGAAGACGGTGATTTAACGTGCGAGGATCGATGAAAAGCCTGGAATAGCCTAAAATAGCCTGTAATAACCCGAAATAGCCTAGGAGATGGTGAAGTATCGGGCAAGTATCGGAAAATAGCCTGGGAAAGCCTGAAAAAGACCGAAATAACGCAAAATAGCCTGAGTTAGCCTAGGGATTCGTGGAGTATCGTGCAAGTATCAATGAAAATCAGAGTGCCTCACGGGGTGCCTCACGGGGTGCCCCACGGGGTGCCTCACGGGGTGCCCCACGGGGTGCCTCACGGGGTGCCTCACGGGGTGCCTCACGGGGTGCCTCACGGGGTGCCTCACGGGGTGCCTCACGGGGTGCCTCACGGGGTGCCT
>JAJSRW010002053.1:40000-47805 GCA_022414725.1 Microglena sp. YARC
GAGGCGCCCCGCGAGGCACCCCGTGAGGCACCCCGTGAGGCACCCCGTGAGGCGCCCCGCGAGGCGCCCCGCGAGGCACCCCGTGAGGCACCCCGTGAGGCACCCCGTGAGGCACCCCGTGAGGCACTCTGATTTTCATTGATACTTGCACGATACTCCACGAATCCCTAGGCTAACTCAGGCTATTTTGCGTTATTTCGGTCTTTTTCAGGCTTTCCCAGGCTATTTTCCGATACTTGCCCGATACTTCACCGTCTCCTAGGCTATTTCGGGTTATTTCAGGCTATTTTAGGCTATTCCAGGCTTTTCATCGATCCTCGCACGTTAAATCACCGTCTTCCAGGCTATTTCAGGCTATTCCAGGCTTTTCATCGATCCTCGCACGTTAAATCACCGTCTTCCAGGCTATTTCAGGCTATTTCAGGCTTTTCATCGATCCTCGCACGTTAAATCACCGTCTTCCAGGCTATGTCAGGCTATTTCAGGCTATTTCGGGCTATTTCGGGCTATTTCAGGCTATTCCAGGCTATTTCATCGATCCTCGCACGTCAGTTCACCGTTCCCAGGCTATTTATCGATGATTGTCCGATACTGTCCGATATTGTCCGATATTGTCCGATACTTGTCCCATGTTGTCCGTTACTTGTCCGATATTGTCCGATATTGTCCGATATGTCACGTCAGTGAGTCCGTCTATTTCACTCCCTTTCGGTCTAATTTTTTCCATGTTGTTCCAGGCTGTTCCAGGCTATGTTTATGCTTTTCCAGGCTACCCTAAGGTGTTGTAGGGCTATTATTAGGCTGCGTTAGTCTATAGTTAGTGGGCATGCTCACCCAAACATTCTGCTATGTGGGTTATGCTTCCTTCTAGTCACCTTTTCGTTCTGTGGGACTTCCATACTCGTGCTCTACTCTTGTCCCCTTGGGCCACAACTCAGTATGCATATCATCTGAGCGCTTACAAAGTTTTGGGAGGAAACATTTTGAGGCAGGGCGACTCTCTCTCTTGAAAATGCTTCCTCAGGTACCTGCTCAGGGTGTAACACCAGGGGTTCAGGTCAGCAATAACCTACCGCGACACTCTCAATTCCATTTCTACTCCCTTCCTCTTGGCTACAGCTTGTTTTTCAATCACATCTAACCATATTACACACTCTTAGGACAATCTATCCATGCATGGTGGCTCTCTTTATAAAAATCCTTCCTCAAGTACCTGCTCAGGGTGTAACACCTGGGTCAGGGTCTGAAAAAGGCTTGCGCGACACTCTCAAATTCATTTCCCACTCATCTCCTCTTTTTGGTAACAGCTTCTTTTTATGTCACATCTAATACCATACACAAACTATTGGGGCCATCCAATTCATTTTGAATGCTCTCTCATTTAAAAAGATCTTGCCCAAGTACCTGCTCTGGGTGTAACCCTAGGTGGCTCAGCTCACCCAACATTTTCTCTATTTATTAATACCTGATTCCTGACCCTTTCCTCTTGGCCACAGGTCGGTTTAAGTCATTATCTAACCATACACAAACTCTTGGGGCCATCCAATTTGGGGCCATTCGAATGCTCTCTCATTTAAAAAGATCTTGCCCAAGTGCCACCCAAGTACCTGCCTCCCTGGGCCACAGGTCGTTTAAGTCCTAGCCATACAAAACTCTTTGGGGGCTCAATTTTTGCTCTCTCATTTAAAAAGATCCCAACCTGCTCTGGGTGTAACCCTAGGGGGCTTCACCCAACATCTCTATTTATTAATACCCTGATTCCTGACCCTTTCCTCTGGCCACAGGTCGGTTTAAGTCATATCTAAGCCATACACAAACTCTTGGGGCCATCCAATTTGTTCGAATGCTCTCTCATTTAAAAAAGATTTGCCCAAGTACCTGCTCTGGGTGTAACCCTAGGGGGCTTCAGCTCACCCAACATTTTTCTGATTCTATTTATTAATACCTGATTCCTGACCGTTTCCTCTTGGCCACAGGTCGGTTTTAAGTCATATCTAGCCATACACAAACTCTTGGGGCCATCCAATTTGTTTTCGAAATGCTCTCTCATTTAAAAAGATCTTGCCCAAGTACCTGCTCTGGGTGTAACCCTAGGGGGCTCAGCTCACCCAACATTTTCTCTATTTATTAATACCTGATTCCTGACCCTTTCCTCTTGGACACAGGTCGGTTTTAAGTCATATCTAGCCATACACAAACTCTTGGGGCCATCCAAATTTGTTTCGAATGCTCTCTCATTTAAAAAGATCTTGCCCAAGTACCTGCTCTGGGTGTAACCCTAGGGGGCTCAGCTCACCCAACATTTTCTCTATTTATTAATACCTGATTCCTGACCCTTTCCTCTTGGCCAAAGGTCGGTTTTAAGTCATATCTAGCCATACACAAAACTCTTGGGGCCATCCAATTTGTTTCGAATGCTCTCTCATTTAAAAAGATCTTGCCCAAGTACCTGCTCTGGGTGTAACCCTAGGGGGCTCAGCTCACCCAACATTTTCTCTATTTATTAATACCTGATTCCTGACCCTTTCCTCTTGGCCACAGGTCGGTTTAAGTCATATCTAGCCATACACAAACTCTTGGGGCCATCCAATTTGTTTCGAATGCTCTCTCATTTAAAAAGATCTTGCCCAAGTACCTGCTCTGGGTGTAACCCTAGGGGGCTCAGCTCACCCAACATTTTCTCTATTTATTAATACCTGATTCCTGACCCTTTCCTCTTGGCCACAAGGTCGGTTTAAGTCATATCTAGCCACGGTACAAACTCTGGGGCCATCAAACATTTGTTTCGAATTCGCTCTCTCATTTAAAAAGATCTTGCCCAAGTACCTGCTCTGGGTGTAACCCTAGTCTCAAGCTCCATTTTGATCCACCTTTCCCTCTTGCAAGGTCGGTTAAGTCATATCTAGCCATACACAAACTCTTGGGGCCATCCAATTTGTTTTCGAATGCTCTCTTCATTAAAAAGATCTTGCCCAAGTACCTGCTCTGGGTGTAACCCTAGGGGGCTCAGCTCACCCAACATTTTCTCTATTTATTAATACCTGATTCCTGACCCTTTCTCTCTGATCTTGCCATCGGTTTTAAGTCATATCTAGCCATACACAAAACTCTTGGGGCATCCCAAATTTGTTTCGAATGCTCCTCATTTAAAAAGATCTTGCCCCAAGTACCTGCTCAGCTGCTCTGATTCCTGGGGCCAAAAGGTCGGTTTAAGTAGTGGATGAATCCTGAGTCCTCCCCCAAGGCTTAAGCTGCGGTCCTCTCAGCTCAAACATTTCTCTATTTATTAATACCTGATTCCTGACCCTTTCCTCTTGGCCACAGGTCGGTTTAAGTCATATCTAGCCATACACAAACTCTTGGGGCCATCCAATTTGTTTCAGAATGCTCTCTCATTTAAAAAGATCTTGCCCAAGTACCTTGCTCCTTGGGTTGTAACCCTAGGGGGGCTCAGCTCAACCCAACATTTTCTCTATTTATTAATACCTGATTCCATGGACCCTTTCCTCTTGGCCACAGGTCGGTTTAAGTCATATCTAGCCATACACAAACTCTTGGGGCCATCCAATTTGTTTCGAATGCTCTCGTCATTTTAAAAAAGATCTTGCCCAAGTACCTGCTCTGGGTGTAACCCTAGGGGGCCTCAGCTCACCCAACATTTTCTCTATTTATTAAATACCTGATTCCTGACCCTTCCTCTTGGCCACAGGTCGGTTTAAGTCATATCTAGCCATACACAAAACTCTTGGGGCCATCCAATTTGTTTCGAATGCTCTCTCATTTAAAAAAGATCTTGCCCAAGTACCTGCTCTGGGTGTAACCCTTCGGGGGCTCAGCTCACCCAAACATTTTCTCTATTTATTAATACCTGATTCCTGACCCTTTCCTCTTGGCCACAGGTCGGTTTAAGTCATATCTAGCCATACACAAAACTCTTGGGGGCCATCCAATTTGTTTGATCATCTTAAAAAGATCTTGCCCAAGTACCTGCTCTGGTGTAACCCCTTTATCAGCTTTTCGTTATTACTTAAAATTCATGATCGAGTTTTAGTCCTATCTAGGCATACACAAAGGGTCTTGGGGCATCGTGTTTCGGAGCAAAAAAGATCTTGCCCCGCAGTACCTTGCTTCTGGTGTAACCTCAGGCAACATTTTCTGTCCGACATTGACATCTCCAAACTTGTTTTCTACTCTTTTGTTTTCCTTCTGGTTATAGCTTTGTTTAAATTATATCTTACTCTGTACCAAGTCTTGGGACCAACGAAAAGGGTATGGTGAGTCTCATGATCGAAATTTCTTGCCCACGTACCTGCTTTGGGTGGTAACCCCAGGGGAAGCAATAAGCTGCCGAAGCTTTCCGACGACAACTCCAAACTTGTTTTCTATTCTTGTCCTTCTGCGTTATAGCTTTGTTTAAATTATATCTTACTGTATACCAAGTCTTGGGACCAACGAAAAGGGTATGGTGAGTCTCATGATCGAAAATTCTTGCCCAAGTACCTGCTCTGGGTGTAACCCCAGGGGGAGCAAATAAGCTGCGAGCTTTCCGACGACAACTCCAAACTTGTTTTCTACTCTTGTCCTTCTGGTTATAGCTTTGTTTAAATTATATCTTACTTATACTAAGTCTTGGGACCAACGAAAAGGGTATTGGTGAGTCTCAACGAAAGGTGATCGAAATTCTTGCCCAAGTACCTGCTCTGGGTGTAACCCCAGGGAGCAAATAAGCTGCGAGCTTTCCGACGACAACTCCAAACTTGTTTTATGTAGATCTACTCTTGTCCTTCTGGTTATAGCTTTGTTTAAATTATATCTTCTGTATAAGTCTTGGACTAACGAAAAGGGATATGGTGAGTCTCATGACGAAATTCTTGCCCAAGTACCTGCTTGGGTGTAACCCAGGGGAGCACAAACATTGGCGAGCTTTCGACGGAACACCACACCAACTTGTTTTCTACTCTTGTCTCCTTCTGGTTTAGCTTTTAGTTTAAATTTATCTTACTTATTATACCAAAGTCTGGGACCAAAAGGTATATGTAGAAGTCGAATCCGGATATATCTTGCCCAAAAAAAGTAAAGCTCTAAGGGAATGTAACCCGAGGGGGAGCAAATAAGTCTTAATAAAACAGACGACAACTCCAACTTGTTTTCTACTCTTGGTCCTTCTGGTTATTTATAGCTTTGTAATTAAAAAATTATATAAAACTTTACTGATGACGGAAAAGGGTATGGAGTCTTCATGATCGAAATTTCTTGCTCCAATGTTGGGTGTCTGCCTGCTCCCTACTGCTTGTCCTTTCTGGTTATATAGCTTTGTTTAAATTATATCTTACTGGTCATGAACCCCCAGGGGGAGCAAAAGCTGCGAAGGCTTTTCCGACGGACAACTCCAAACTTGTTTCTATCTTGTCCTTCTGGTTTAGCTTTGTTTAATTATATCTTTACTGCCAAGTCTTGGGACCAAGCGAAGGGTATGGTGAGTTCATGAGCGATTCCGACTTTCCGTCCAACAACTTATGTTTTGTTTCTACTCTTGTCCTTCATGCGGGTTTTTAAATTATATCTTACTGTTATACAAGTCTTGGGACCAACGAAAGGATTTATGGTGAGTCTCATGATCGAAATTTCTTGCCAAGTACCTGCTCTGGGTGTTAACCCCTGGGCGAGCAATAGCTGCGAGCTTTCGACGACAACCCAAAACTGTTTCTTACTCTGTCCTTCGCTTTGTTAAATTATATCTTACTGATATTACCCAAGGTTCTTGGGACTCAAACGAAAGGGCTATGGTGAGTCTCTATTCCGAATTCTTACCCTGTACCCGTTGCGTCGCCCTTTACCTTTACAGTTCTGATATATGAAACACTTCTGAAACGCAACTGCATCCTACTGCTGAGCACCTACGTAGATCGGAACGTTTTTTTCAGATTTATGGCACCAAAATCAGGACAATCACCGTCAGTGTTCTGAATTTATGGGAATTATTTATAAGTTTTTGCTGTCTGGCTGGGGTGTGGTTGGGCCTGGCTGGAGCCCAAAAGTAATACCAATGAACACATTTTCAGAGCCAAAACCAGGGTGCTGGGGGTCCAGAGGCCCTGCGCCAGGGCTGAAAAAAGGGAGCAGCCACTCAGGTTGGGTAGGTTTCTGCTGCTAAGGTCCACCTTATGTTCCGGCGGTGGGAAGAGGAATTGCACGTGAAAGACCTCTGAGACCGTCGACCAAAAGCGGCTCTTGAGTTTGCCTCTTTGGGTTGCCTCCTGTAATCATCTGGGTTTGCTTCACGGTTGTCTCCACGGGTAGTCTCACCGGTAACTATCACGGTAGTTCCAACGGCACAGAGCCGCAAATTGTTACCTCAATGTAAATCCAAAATGCGGCCCCCCCCCGTCTCTCCCCCAGGTCTAGCTCTACGCGTAGTCCCACCCCTGTGCCACGTGCCCACCTGCTTGGGCCGCAAATGTTTACCTGGAAATGTAACAAAATTTGCTTTTCCCCTTTGTGGGGAGTGGGGGGGGGCGGTCAGGCCAGGTCTAGCTCACGGTAGTCCCTCACGGCCGTGCCACTGGTCGGATTTTACTGCGGTCAAAATGTATACCTGAAAATGTAACCCAAATTGCTTTTCGCAATAGCGTCCTGGGCCCAGGTCTAGTCTCATGTAGTCCCCACGGCAGTGCCACGCGCCGGGGCCGCAAATGTTACCTGAAATAGTAACCAAAATTGCCGGCGTCGGCAGGTCTATGCTCACTTTGCGTAGTCCCCCTCACGCAGTTGCCACGGCCCGGGGCCGCAAATGTTACCTTGAAATGTAACCAAAACCTGCTCTGGCTGATCCCTCGGGCCATGGCGTCTAGCTCCGCGTAGTACCCTCACTGGCCTTAGTCTGCCTACGGCTCTGGATTGCGGCCGCAAAATCGTACTGAAATGCTAACCAAAATGCTCTTGGCGCTCTTCGGCCCAGTCTAGCTCGTCTTAGTCCCTCACGGCTCAGTGCCACGGCCGGTTTTCTTGCCGCAAATGTTTACCTGAAATGCTAACCAAAATGCTGGCTGTTCGGCCAGAGTCTAGCTCACGGTAGTCCCTCACGCCTTTAGTTTGCCTACGGGTCCTGGCCGCAAATGTACCTGAAAGTGTAACAAATATGCTCTCCCCCCCAGGCGCTGCATTACCGCCACACCCTCGGCCCAGGTCCACTCTCCCACCCTATCACACTTCATCGGACATAGTCGGCCACCAGCCCAGTCGCATGTGGCAATTTCGTCCACGAGTCCGTCCTGGGCCGCGAAATATTACGATACTCCACCCTGAAATGTAAGGCCATACAAAATTTGTCCAAGATGTTGTCGGCGCTTCTTCAGTCACGATGGATGAGCCAGGATGGTAGCTCACGGTGTAGGTCCGCTCGTACTGGGCGAAGATACACCAGGCCCGCAGGATCTGAGCCAGTGCCACGGCCGGCCCCAAGGCCCGCAATTTTACCTCCACAGATGTAACCCAAATGCGAGACCGGATCTGCTGGTCCCGACGTTTTTGTGCTACGTGCCCGGGCGTCGGCCAGGTCTCCAGTCACGGTAGTCCCCACGGCAGTGCCACGGCCGGTCCGCAAATGTTACCTGAAATCGTAACCAAAATGCCGGCGTCGGCCAGGTCTAGCTTCACGGTTAGTCCCCCACGGCAGTGCCACGCCAGTGGGCCGCAAAGTTACCTAAAGTTGTAACCAAAATGCATTGGGGGCTGCGCCAGAAGAACCACAAGGCGCGGTGGCAGTCTACTGTGATGGAGTCTTCCTCGATCTGCTCCGGTCTGAT
>JAJSRW010001302.1:0-48796 GCA_022414725.1 Microglena sp. YARC
GGCAGACAAAAGGGGCAAGGCACTAGCGAACAAGAGATCTCCGTACTCTAACAGCACACTCGGTTGGTTATTATAGCGTTTCGGAAAACGGACTAAGCGTATTCTTGGCTGCCGAGCAGTGGTTGCCAGTGAAGTAGGGGACTGCAAGCAAACCATTGAATGTGAAGGAAATGGGGATTAACGGAATGGTCCGGCGCAGTGTGAATCTTAAGTAGCAAGTCGTAAATTTTACCGATGCCAATTATAACTGCCATTGAAAAGGTTTGAGTGTGCTAGCATACAGAATATAGGCACATGTGAGAAAGTATGGTGTATAGAGCGTCTCTGTACATTTGTTGATGAATCGTTAATGCGTGGCACTCAAGCATCTAAATGATGCCGAAGCCGAGCGAACAGATTTAGCAATGACTATTCTCCGTGTGAGTGCTCGGATAGGTTGGCTGGATGGTGGCGAGCAAAGGAGGACGGTGTTTGCACCACACTGCTGATAGCAGTGTGTGATGTACGACGGTGTGCCATAGCATGTGTGTAATGTTGTGGGAAGGGTTAGTGGAATACCCGTCATAAAGTGATTTTTGTGGGTGCAGTCGACGGATTGTAAACATAATAGGACGGTACTGTGACAACCTCGCCCTGCCCTGAAATTAAGCCCCGCGCTCAGGCGACGATACCCTCTGTATGGGATGACAGTCGGCTTCTATATCGTCCGATAGATCGCAATTGTGTGTGTGATTGTGTGTTGTGTGGAGGAGGCTTCGGTGTAGCTATAACGCACTCGGCTCGGGCCTAGTGGATTTTGTTTTCTATGAATTGTCCTTTGTTGCTGGTCTGCTGACCCTTGTGTGGAGCTTAGCCCAGTTGAGTGAAATTAATATACTAGGTCATATTGGTGCATAAGTTACTTGTCAGCGCTTCTGGTCGTGATGTATTTTCTGAGATTTTGGACAATCTAAACTTGTCCGTTTATGATCCATTTTGAGAGTTTGATATGTTGCATGAAATGAAAAATATATTGCATGCAGCAATATCTTTAACCAAAGTTGTACAGAGTATTCTCTCCTTGAGGAAGTGATTTATAATTTTCTCATACGTTTCATACGTTATATATGCAACATTCTACGTTTCATAGTTTATACGGCACATACAAATCAAAATATACGTTTGCTCCCAAACCTAGAACAGTGTTTCTTTTTTCGACGACGCGTCGCCATTCGTCGCCATTCCGCCAATGGACAACACCCCCGGGAACACCCCCCGACATCGGTACGCGCTTACCCCCCCGAAACCCCCCAGGGCTCCGTGCGTGGGAAGGGAAGGGGAGGGAAGGGGAAGGGTAGGGGAGGGAAGAAGGGGCAAGGGGCAAGGGGAGGGGAAGGACAAGGGGAGGACAAGGGGAGGGAACAGAGGGGAGGAAAGGGAAGGACAAGGGGAAGGAACAGGAAGGGGAAGGAAGGAAGGGAGGGAAGGACAAGCGGGAAGGGGAAGGGGGAAGGAAGGGAGGGGAAGGGAAGGGAAGGGGAAGGGGGACAGGGGGGGGGGAGAGGGGAGGCTGGGAGAGGGGGAGGGGGGAGGGGAGGGGTGAGGGGGGGAGGGGGGGAGGGGGGGGGGGGGGGGGAGGGGGGGGGAGGGGCGGGAGGGGTGGGGGGAGGGGGGGCGGGGGGGGGGGGGGAGGGGGGGGAGGGGGAGGGGGGGGGGGGGGAGGGGGGGGGGAGGCGGGGAGGGGGACGGGGGGGGGGGTTGAGGGGGGGGAGGGGGGAGGGGGGAGGGGGGGAGGGGGGGGGGGGGAGCGGGGGAGGGGGAAGGGAAGGAAAGGTGGAGGGGGGGGGGGGGGGGGAGGGGAGGGGAGGGACGGGCGGGGGGGTGGGGGGGAGGGGGGAGGGGGGGAGGGGGGGCGGGGGGGGGGGGGGGGGGAGGAGGGGGGGAGGGGGGGGCTAGGGGGGAGGGGGGGGGGGGGTGCGGAGGGGGGAGGGGGGGAGGAGGGGGGGGGGGGGGGAGGGGGGTGGGAGGGGGGAGGGCGGGGGGGGGGGACGGGGGGGGAGCGGAGGGGGACGTGGCGGTGGGGGTGAGGAGGGGGGGGGCGAGGGGGGAGGGGAGGAGGGAGGGGGGTGGGGAGGGCAGGAGGGGAGGGAGGGATGGGGGAGGGGGGAGGGGGAGGGGGGGGGGAAGGGGAGGGGGGAGGGGGGGGCGGGTAAAGATATCTCGGATGATCATTAGGGGTTAAGTGAGCAGAGGCAATTATTGCATTGATCGTGTGGTGGTCTGGTTGACAGTGATATTGCTTGCTAACCATGCCTGCTGGTTGCCCGTATCTGCACTGTACTCACCAAGAGTGTCGTCTCCATCTGGAAAATGAACACACCGTTGCCTGATAGGTACAAGGTGCCCGATGAGACTTCAAGTGAGCCAGTGGTCTTGTACAAGCCAGGGTATAATGTGCACCCTCCGATATTAAGGACTGCAGGAGACAGGATGTTCACATTCTCCACTCGGAGCGAGGCATCGAGGTATGCCGCGGTCAGGTCGAGCTTGGCGGGTGCAGCAGCAGCGGCAGCAGTAGCAGCAGTAGGGCAGCCTAAGCGGCCGGAGGAGGTCGGTTCAGAAAAGTAGGATATCTGTGTCTCGCCTGTAATGGACGTTCCAGGGGTGACACCGATGTACCCACCAACCTTGGTATAGCCCTGTGACAGAGCCAGAATGAGCGGAGCACAGTCCAAGAGGTGAGATTAAGTTTAGTAAATAGAGGTGGGATAGGGGCAGAGAGGGGGCTGGGCATACATGTACAAAATCAATATGGGAAGGTGAAGGCAGAGACATGATGCAGTAAATTACCTAGTGACACGCACAACCAGCAGTATTTTGACCCACCCATGAGGTGCACGTGCAAGGTTAGGTAAAAACGACTATATTAGGGATATCGGCTAATAAAGATACATCTGCTGATAAGCCATCCGGATCTATTTGTGTATCATTATAACACCAGTGTGTCGCCACCCAACAGGACTAGAAAAAATAAGTCTTACGCACGCACAGCAATATTTTCTGACCAGCAGACCTTGCATTGGAACTATCTCTGGAACCAACGACCGCAGTAAGGTTACACTGTTATCTGTTGCAAGGAAACTGGGGCTTAGATCTGGAGGACTAGACAGGTGCTGACTAGGCGCTTTGTCAAGTTTGTCTCCATTACCTTGAACTCATGGACAGAGCTTGCCAAACGACGAGGTAACCCCCGCAGGTTCCAGTCGCACATGCGCTCTCTAACCGTCCCAAACCAGCATGAAACGACCTCGTGACGCTCCAGCACCACGTGGTCAAGAACAATTCGAGGGGGAAAAGGGGTATAGGGATACAATATAAATGCACCCATGCTAAAGCGAAGAGAAGTATTGGAACTGCTCTTCCCGAAGAATGAGGATGCGCACATATTCAGACAACATATCTCGTTGCACCTGCTCACCTGTTTCGCCACAGCTTGCGCGCGGCAGGTTGAAGAAAGTGACGCAAAATAAGGTAATTTAGGTCCTGTCACGTCTGTACCGCCGGGTCAGGAAATATTGCTGTGCGCGATGCGCGTCGCGCGTCAGGAACTATTGCAAGCGACGCGGGAAAATGGCGTCGTGCCAATGGGGATTGAAAAGGATTGAGCGGCCAGCTAGCGGCCAGCAGCAAACAGCGACAAACTAACCATAGGACACACGGGTGAAGCTGGGGGCTCCCGCCCCCCAGAAGGGAAAAGCCTTCTTACGTGGACTTTGGCTACTTACCGAGTTGGTGACAGTAGCGTAGGCGAGCACACTGAATCCAGTCGCCTGCCCGAGATCAACAGTTAGTGGTGAGGCATCTTGCAGCTTGCGGCCGACCAGGCTGCGTGGTGAGGCATCTTGCAGCTTGCGGCTGACCAGGCTAGCACTACATCTGCTGCTTGAGGCCAGCAGGAGCACGATGTGAGCAAGCCAGAGCATGGCTGCGGCTTTGGGGGGGGGGGGGGGGGGGGGGTCAACTGCACGCGGCGATAATACAAATGACATTGGTTGATTTCGTAGCGCGGTCAGTGTACAGCTTAAACCTTTCCACAATGGATGATGAGCCAGCAGAACTAAAGAAGGAGCTGACTGAAATGCTATAACAACAATCCGTATGAATAACCCGAGCACGCCCATGCACACACAAGCACGCCCCACCCGGGCGCAAGTAAAAGACCACGAGGCTTATATATAGTCCCATTCACCTATCGCGTTTCCCAAGCAACTCTCCCCGAGCCCTGAAAACAAAGTCGCATGCATGGTATGCGCCCTCGCAGCAGGTGTGCTAATGCATGCCCGTCGCGCAGGAGGCGGGTGAAGGGTAATTTCATACACGGTAAACTACCTGTTATCAAGTTGAGGAGAGCACCTAGCTGGGTAAGTCTATAAGCTCTTAGCTTTGCAAAGCAAGTTGGTGACCTCTTGCCAGAGATTCTCGCGACTTAACCTTCACAAAAATAAAAGGCTGGGCGTAGGTTTAGCTCGTACGCGGGTTTAGATAGGATGACAAATCTTCGGTGCTGTGCTGGCCAGCATGCTGATTGGATTGTACGTACGAAAGACCGTACCGGATGTCGGCTATTTTACTTGACGAACCATCCAGGCCCATACTTACTAATCCTTTATCACACCGAATTGTCGTACTGCTTTTCTTTTCTTTAATCCACCCTTACAGCCCCTATCACGAGCGAAGGGTCTCAAACCGTTATATTTGCCTTCCTTATCTGCTAAGGCAGTGCTGGACTTGCACAAAGGATAGGGCAGAAAAATGAAAGTCAGACTGCAAGCAATTCGCAAATTCGGCTGGTGGCCGCTGTGAATCTTGATGCGCCATTGACCAGCATGGCACCGAAGATTTTTCTACCTGCCCAATCCGCATCCCGGCTTAACCTGCGCCTGCGTCCAGGCTTTCTTGGCTCAGCGCAACTTTATCAGCATCCTGCATGCATCAAGAAGGTGACGCAAAGAATGTTCCCGTCTTGGTGGAAACTCTATCTGATATATTTGACGTTGTATGCCGTTGTTTGACGCGGGTTTGGACAGGTGGACAAGGCGTATGGATGGATGACAAATCGGTGTAGTGCTGGGCAAATCGGGGTAGTGTTGAAGAAATCGGGGTGGTACTGGGTGACAAATCCGGGTATCGACCCGGTGGATGACAAATCGGGGAAGTGCTGGATTTGCGAAGTTCACGGTTTCGTATGGGGGACAGACCTTCGCGATAACAGCCTGTTTCTAATGCGGGTTAAAGGGTTTCTAAAGAGGGTTAAGGGTGGATTTCTACCGTGGATGGGTGTAGTACTGGATGGGTCGCTAAATCGGTTTACTTTCGGTTATGCCTCGTGGATGGGTCATGGATGATTCGAGCATCCGTACGCAGTCGACAGGAGTCGATCATCCAGTTCCGCTTCTGTGGAAATGCGGCATGGAAGGTTCCGCAATGGCCGGGTGGGCCGGGTGCCATAACTTGCGCTGGAGCAATTGCTCCAGCGCACGACAACTTGTCCGCAGGGGAATGATCGCCTGGCCTGCTGGCCATCCATCTCCTGGCTTTAATGGCGAGGAATCTTAAGATGCAGAATGTCTCGGGTTTTCCGTTCCTCGAATCAGATCTGACGCAATTCGAAATTTCGGGAAGTGAAACTAGCAAAGGGAGGTCACAGATTTCGTGAGGTCAAACTAGGAGATGGAATTGAAACTAGCAGGGGAGGTCGCAGATTACGGGGGGGGGGGGGGGGGGGGGGGGGGGGCAAACTGAGGAAGGTCGCAGATGTCGGAAGGTCAAAGTAGCAGAGGGAACGAAAGGGAATTGAAAAGTAGGAGAGGGAACGATAGGGAATTGGTTGGTAGAGGCAGGTCGCTAGAGAGACCGGTGCCGGGCTGAACCGGAAAGTTAGCGACTCATCCAGACTCTTCCAATCCACCCCTCGGTCGATGGCAGGGATGCATTTTGACATCTGGATGGGTCTCGTGGATGGGTGTTTCGTCGGTACAATCCGTACAAATACGATCATCCAGGGGCTCTGGAAATGTAAGGCCTGGATGGATCTTCGGTTGTTCGTACTTTTCGACCCATCCAGACCCATCCACGGCCTATGGAAATCCACCCGGGGTTACGAAGCATAATCCGCATCCCGCCCCCCCCCCCCCCCCACACACACACACACACACACACACACACACACACACACACACACACACACAAACACACACACACGGTTAAGGGTGTGTTTCCAGTGGGGCTGGGGCAGGTTTCTCGCGGATAAATTGTCGATGTTCTGATTTATCCATAACCCCGTTCATTTCAAAGTTAGAGTTCCACCGAACGCAACCGAACGACCTCCAAAAACCCGTTCGAAACCGAAACCGAATCCGTACGCGAACGCGAATGGCACAACCCTGGTTCTGAAAGCCTCAAACCTCATCGAGAGATCCTGGAGAGAATACTTGGTGCTCGCTGGTGCTCGCCGGGCTGGACTTCAGCGGATCCTACGTGGACTTCAGCGGAATGCAAAAACTTCAGCGGGAGGGCCAGGGCTCCCGCTGAAGTTTTGCATTCCGCTGAAGTCCACGTAGGATCCGCTGAAGTCCACGTCGGCCTTCAGCGGTCAAAAAAGCCAGCGTGGACTTCAGCGGGACATAGCAAAATGTCAGCGGAACCCCACTGGAAACACTTCGTGCCAGCGTGGACTTCAGCGGAACTTCAACGGTGACCGAAAACCCCACTGGAAACACACCCTAACCTGTCAGTGCTCTTACTAATTTTGAAAGATGTTTTCGCAGGGTGTCCTTTCACCAGCCTTTCACGTACATTTATTTTAGCCAAGGCAGATTGGACGCGGCATGGCGAAATCAGAGGGCGAAATGGCCGTACGATTAGAGCCGGTGATTAGAGCCGGTGATTAGAGCCTTTGCACTATAAGGTAAGCCACGCCAACCTTCTACCTCTCGTACTCCTACCTCATATTCTTCCCTCCATGTGTTTGTTGCTACTTGATATTTCTGGCATCCTGCTTTATTCCCTCCTTTCTTTCCAGATTTCTTTTCAGTATTACTGCGCAACGCCCTCTTCCGCCTTCCGCGTGGACAAGCGCGAAGTAGTGCGTCAGATTGTTTTTGAAATTTGACAAATGCTCTGGTCCTCTCTCCTACACAAATTCCCTTACATCGGTGCCGCTAATTCTCGCAACCGATCCGTCTATGCTAGACCTGTGTAGGTTGTCAGTGCTGGTTGCATGGTATCTTGCAGCCAGCGGCCCTTGCGTCGTCAACTCCTCAACCAGGAAGCCCGGTCGGCGCTGCTGTACTGCCACCGCATGAATAAGCTGCATAAATTGCAGCATCTCGGCAGCCCACTCGACGTTGCTCTGTACACAGTCAAATATGGTGGTATGTGGAGTCTGCTGTGCCAGGAGCATGACTTCAGCTTTGGATGGCAGCATGATTAGTTGGCACTGTGCAAGGTAGGATAGGATGCTGGGACAACTTGCTCCCAACTCTTATGTGAGTCATACTTCCACCTGTTCTCTCTTGGGCCTGAGTAGAGCTTTAAAGGACACGGGGCCTTACACTCTAGTTGGATCATGCACTGCCCTGGCTGCATGGTGCCCTTGAGCATTGTATCAGGAGATCATGTGTGGCAATTATCCCTTGAGACTCTGCATGATAGATGGTGGCAGCACTGTGTCTATTTGGCTGACGCACTAGACCCACGTCCATGGCATGCATCTTCACATTGGGTTCACTCCTAGTGGTTGTGGCAGTCTTGGCACGTTGCCTCTTGTGTTGTGGTGGAGACTGGTTCTCCTTGCTTTGCTGGGTGTTGGGTGACAGTCCAACCTTGTCTTTATGCTTGGGTCTTCCAGATCCATTCTGCATGGTAAACTCAGGCAAGTGTGGACAATGCAAGGCTGGGGTAGGACCTGAGGTTCAGGTACCTAAGCTTAAGGCAAGTTGGACTTCCAGGGGGATCTCCCTACCAATACGCAAAAACGACACAAAGGGTGTCAATAAATGTAACTATGCCCGCCCTTCTTTTTTGCAGGGACCCATGCTCCGTCTGGTAGCTGTCTGAAGGTTGCTTGTAGGTAGGGTTTCACAACAATGTGGCCTAGGGAATTCTGACTTGATCACATGCCTAATTAGTGTCCACCTGCTTGCATGCCTCCTTTTGTGCATTCATGTCTGTATGCCTGCCTTTCTGTCTTCCTCCCTGGTGACTGATTGGCTGACTATCTGGATGGTGACTGCAGCTTGGAGGTGATAGGCATAGAGTGTTCAGCCCATGGGAAAGTGGCTTGGTTGCTTGCATGCCTATCTGTTGCACGCATGAATACTTGCTTGTCAGTCTGCTTGAGCGCTTGGCCATTGAGACACAAGAGAAGGGGGCTTTAAACTATCATCAAATAAGAAGTAAAGGGTGCTACTTAATTTAACTATGCCTGCATTCTGTATTTGCAGGGACCATTGCTCTGTCTTCCCTCCCAGTTCTGATGTTCCACTGTCACATGAGGCTTTTGGACAACAACGGAAGTGATAAGTGAAGCTTGCTTGTAGCTAGGTGCGGTTTCGCAACAATTGTGTGGCATAGCGAATTATGTCTTGATTCATGCTTAGGTGGTGCCCACGTGCATCTGTCTATGTTTGTGTCACTGTCTCTGCCATCGTCTCTGTAACTGCATCTGTACTATGCCTCTGTCTATGTACTGCCCTTCATTGATCTCTAACGCATACCCTGCTCTGCACGTCACTGTCCTGCCCCTTGCCATCCTCCCTGCCCTTCATTGCTCTGTAACGCAGGCCATGCCCTGCTAATCACCATCCTGCCCCTTCCTTGCTCTCTAACGCCTGCCCTGCTCTGCTCATCACTGTCATCTTGCCCTTTGCCATTATCCCTGCCCCTCCTTGCTCTCTAACGCCTGGCCTGCTCTGCTCATCACTGTCGTCTTGCCCCTTTCCATTATCCCTGCCCCTCCTTGCTCTCTAACGCCTGCCCTGCCTTGTTCATCACTGTCGTCCTGCCCCTTGCCATTACCCCTGCCCCTCTTTGCTCTCTAACGCCTGCCCTGCTCTGCTCAACACTGTCCTCCTGCCCCTTGCCATTATCCCTGCCCCTCCTTGCTCTCTAACGCCTTCCCTTCTCTGCTCATCACTGTCGTCCTGCCCCTTGCCATTATCCCTGCCCCTCTTTGCTCTCTAACGCCTGCCCTGCTCTGCTCAACACTGTCCTCCTGCCCCTTGCCATTATCCCTGCCCCTCCTTGCTCTCTAACGCCTTCCCTTCTCTGCTCATCACTGTCGTCCTGCCCCTTGCCATTATCCCTGCCCCTCTTTGCTCTCTAACGCCTGCCCTGCCTTGTGCATCACTGTCGTCCTGCCCCTTGCCATTATCCCTGCCCCTCTTTGCTCTCCAACGCCTGCTTTTCTCTGCTCATCACTGTCGTCTTGCCCCTTGCCATTATCCCTGCCCCTCTTTGCTCCCTAATGCCTGCCCTGCTCTGCTCATCACTGTCGTCCTGCCCCTTGCCATTATCCCTGCCCCTCTTTACTCTCTAACGCCTGCCCCGGTCTGCTCATCACTGTCGTCTTGTCCTTTGTCATTATCCCTGCCCATCTTTGCTCTCTAACGCCTGCTCTGCTCTGCTCATCACTGTCGTCCTGCCCCTTGCCATTATCCCTGCCCCTCTTTGCTCTCTAATGCCTGCTCTGCTTTGCCCATCACTGTCGTCTTGCCACTCGCCATTATCCCTGCCCCTCTTTGCTCTCTTACGCCTGCCCAGCTCTGCTCATCACTGTCGTCTTGCCACTCGCCATTATCCCTGACCCTCTTTACTCTCGTGAGTACAAACCAGCTGGCGGAGATAATGGCGAGGGGCAGGACGACAGTGATGAGCAGAGCAGGGCAGGCGTTAGAGAGCAAAGAGGGGCACGGATAATGGCGAGTGGCAAGACAACAGTGATGAGCAGAGCAGAGCAGGTTTAGAGAGCAAAGAGGGGCAGGGATGATGGCAAGGGCCAGGATACTGTGATGAGCAGAGCAGAGCGGGTGATAGAGAGCAAAGAGGGGCAGGGATAATGGCAAAGGACAAGACGACAGTGATGAGCAGAGCAGGGCAGGCGTTATAGAGTAAAAAGGGGCAGGGATAATGTCAAGGGGCAGGACGACAGAGATGAGCAGAGCAGGGCAGGTGTTAGAGAGCAAAGAGGGGCATGGATTATGGCAAGGGGCAAGACGACAGTGATGAGCCAAGAAAAGCAGGCGTTGGAGAGCAAAGAGGGGCAGGGATAATGGTGAGGGGCAGGACGACAGTGATGAGCAGAGCAGGGCAGGCGTTAGAGAGCAAAGAGGGGCAGGGATAATGGCGAGGGGCAGGACGACAGTGATGAGTAGAGCAGGGCAGGCGTCAGAGAGCAAAGAGGGGCATGGATACTGGCAATTGCCATTATCCATGCTCTTGGTTCTCAAATGCATGCCTTACTATGCTCATCACTGTGGTCCTGCCCCTTGCCGTGCTCCCTTCCCTTCCTTTCTCTTGAACGCATGCCCTTCTCTGATCATCACTTTCTAGGCGTACTTTGCTCCCTTCCCTGCTTTGCTCTCTAACACATGCCCTGATCTGCTTATCGCATCCATGCCCCTTACCGTGCTCCCTGCCATTCATTGCTCTATAATGCCTGCTCTGCTCTGTTTAGCACATGCATGCCCCTTGCCATGCTCCCTGCCATTGGTTGCTATGTAACGCATGCCATGCTCTGCTCATCACCGCACCGTCCTGCCCCTTGCCATTAACCCTGCCCTTGGTTGCTCTTTAATGCATGCCCTGCTCTGCATGTCTTGCACGGCAAAAGGATGGATGGAAATGCTACGGCTGCGATGAAGATTGTTGCCACGAAGGAACTACATATGCTGAAGATGGAAATATAAAATAGAATCAGTGAAGATATATAGATGTATAGCTTTGATTGGGTGTTTCTTCTTGGTGGATATATAGGCCTATGTTTTCATAATAGACAAATAGATAGCTGCCTGCAGGCTGCGTATATACTTGTACTTGAACTTAATTAGCTACATGGTTCCAGCCAGCAATTTGGCTGCTCGTCATGCTTTGCTCGCTGTCTATCTATGGTTAATGGATATATAGGGAATATATGGGCTGTAGTGGATGTACATGTTGTAAGGATGCTTACATAGATATATAGGTAGATCGATAGGTTAATGGATGCATAGTGTATTATGTATGTAATCTTTCTTCTGGAATCCTGATGTAATTGAGAAATGCTCATGGAAAATATTCCTGAAATGTGACCTCTCCGACCACCGTGCCCAAACCGCCCTGCAGGCGAAGTACAGGCGAAATGTCTCAAAAGACCGTACTTTTCATCTCATTAACGTGCACAAGCCGCCGTGCGTGGCGAGGTGCAGGCGAAATGTCTCAGAAGTCTGAGACATTTCGACGACAATTAATCCGCCTTGGCTAAATGTAGGCGAAATGTCTCAGGATTCCGAGCTACAGGCGACGCGGGCAGGGTAATTCAAAGCGCGCGCTTTTGAGCGCTGACTTTTTGACCCCCTCTGCGCTTGAAGCGCAGTTTTTTGTAACCCCCTGTGGTCGCAGCAAGCAATTTTTGCGCTTTTTGCACTACAAAGCGCATTTTTTTTGTTTTCAAGTGCGCTAAAGCGCTGACCAATTTGGCCATTTGAAGTACCCTGGACGCGGGTATAGGGCTTACCGCCAGAGTCAGAAGTGATTAGTCATTAAATGACTATGACTAATCGCGGACCCCGCGTGTGTTCCGCATGCATTCCGCTGCGCTCGTACGCATTTAGCGATCTGTCGACTTCCCCGAGTGCCAAGCTGTCTGCATCTTCTGGAACCACCTTTGCTCTCCCCCTCCAGCGGTCTGCCACTGGCATGACTTTGCGCTCTAGTGGCTCTGTGCCGCCTTCTAGATCTGTGGCTTCAGCTCCGCAGGAGCCACCGCCTCCGCCTGTGGAGACGCCACCTCCTGCCCCTCCCCCTCCGATGGGCGTGCACCTCTCATGCGATGCTTGGGAGCATCTGCTCTCTGGAGGCCCTGCTCCACTCTTGCCATTGCGGACTTTGCGGCATGTCCGTCGGACTCAAGTGGATGTTGATAGCCTTGACATCACCCTTTTTGGTAGGCTTGATGTTACTGCTACTCAGAATGGTAAGGCTCAGGGGTTCAAGGGGCGTGTGATGGCTTTCTCTGACCTGGGGTAGAAATGTCGTGATTTCCTGTGAGATGTGACTGTAGGCATTCAGTATCCTGCTAGAAATGGTCCCTTTGGTGCTGGGTGGCGTGCACAAGCGAAGGTAGGCTACCAGTTTTTGCGACAGCCGTTCCCTTGCTGTCATGTAGCGCCGAACTTTGAGCTGTTGGTGGCAAATGCCGGGGCCTTGACTAGGATCAGGAACATAGATGATCAGCGCGCGTATGACGCTGGTCTGGCTGCAGAGTACTTTCTGCAGGTTAGGGATAACTATGCGACCTTATATGCTGCTCCTGTTCCTTCCTCTAGGCACCTTGCTGCTTCTCCTGCATCTCTTGGTGAGTCCTCTGTCGATCCTGCTCTGTTGGGACTCAGCGCCCTGCACATTGACCGCCAAAACTTCATGATCCTGTCCATGATGTTGGCCCATATGACAGACTCACTTGTGAAGGTCTATCAGGATTATGCAACCCCTGCGGACATCTTTCTTGATATCCGCAGGTGGGATTCTGATAGTCTCAGTTCAGAAGTGCCTTTGTTGATGGGTCAACTTCGTGATGCAGTGATGCGCCCTAAGGAACGTGTCGATGAGTTCTTTCGAAGGGTTCGGGGTTACTGTTCCGACCTGCGCAGTGCGCGCGCTCCTGTTGCGCAGGATTATGCCATGGGGATTATCATTGGGGGTATTCGGATGGCGCGCTTCGACTCTCTTCGTCTGAAATTTGGGATGATGCGCCAGCGACAGATTCTTGTAGATTACTGGTCCTGTCTGGGGGAGTACCGCAACCTAGACATCCTAAACATAGCACTCCCCAAGTCTGACTCCAGGCATCCTGGGTGGTCCCGGGACCCTCCCCACTCTCCTGCAAATGCTGCTTTTCAGCATGGGCAGGGATCTGGTTCTCAGGGTTCTGGCTCTGCCAAGCGTGTCCTGGAGACCTGCACTTGGGGACCATGCCCCAACAACAAGTCCCACAGTGAGGTCAACTGTTGGACTAAGCATCCGCATCTGAGAAGGTCCAAGTCTGGGTCACAGGGTAAAGCACCCGTGCCCATGCACTTGGCCCTTCCAGCTACGTTGACTCCCAAACAGTTGTCCTCCCTGCAGGCTCAGATTGATGGGTATGCTCTGGATAAGAAGTAGGAGGTAAGCCCTGTCCTTTTCTCTTGTAACACTAAGTTCTCAAACGTGTGTAGCCCTAGTCTCTCTAAGGGTGTCTGGCATGTTGACTCGGGGGCTGGCTTGTCTATTACTGGTGATATGTCCCTGTTATTAGAGTTTCATGCTTCTTCAAATGGCCCAGCTGTTAGATTTGGTGATGGGGTGGTTCAACGGTCAGTGGGCAGTGGATCCATTGTGTTATGCAGTGATTGGTTACCTACTCCAATCACTCTCTCCAATGTCCTCTACATCCCTCACTGTCCGGTGAAACTCCTCTCAGTAAATGCTGTGGCTCATTCCCATCACTGCCAGGTTTCTTTTGATAGTACTAGCTGTACTGCCACACAGGCCTCTTCTGTCTTATGGTCGTTTCCTGCCTCTAGTGATGGCGTGTATAAATTTGCATGTAGGCCTTGTGTTTCTACCCATGGGTGTCCTGTTCGTAGTACAGACCCTTATCCTGTTTTTGCACTTGATGTTGATGAGGACGGTGGAGTTCTTATCCCTACTACTCTTGAATGGCTGTGGCATCGGCGGCTGGGTCACCCTGGCTTTGACGCCATACGCAGACTTATCGTGTCACCACGCTATCTATTGAAAGGTTATCGGCCCGACCGCTGCCCGAAGACAACGCCCCTGCGCCTGTGCCAAGCGGACATTCAGCCCTGCACAAGGTGATAGTTTTCCCTCTGACTTGCTCGACGGCTTGAGTACTGCTCTTGGCCCTGGATTGCCTACGCTTCGACGTGAGGAATCTACCCTGCGCTGCCTCGCCTACTGCCCACACAACAGTTGTTGTCTCTACTTTCCGTCCAAGACACCCCGTGGACGCAGTCCAGAAGTCTCAGTAGATCCCAGGCGTGAGTTGTAAACTCATGAGATCACACACAGCGTTGCACAATCCTCTGAGATTGTTTGTGCCAAGGAGATATTCAGCCATGCACACCTTCGTACCCCCCCCCCCCCCCCCTCGCCCTGCTACTATTACCACCATTTCAGAACAACAGGATCCCTTCGGATCCCCCTTCGCTGTCAACACTCCCTCCCCAGTACCTCCGAACCGCACGACCAAGACTGAAGACCGACAAGCTTCACATCCGGATTACCCACAGGCCGGTTTATTAACCCGGTGTGAAAGCCAAGACCCCAAGACCCCAGCGCCGCGACAGACAACATGGCAACAACCAAGCCCCCTGCCTTCATCTTCGATTGCAGCTCTACAGTTCCCTGGCACAAGTTTGGACCTTTCCTCCTCCGTCATCTCAGATCCCACCCAGGATGCATCGCAATCGCCGTTGACGCAGCGATGGACCTGCCACCAAACGGGGAAGCAGCAACAGGTGACGAATACCCGATGGAAGATTGCCATTACCCAAATACTGACCATAATAATGCAACTATCGCGGCTCGTTCTGTTCCCCACCGCATCACAGTCGTGAAGAATGCTGTAGCTCTTAATGAAATCCTCAGGCACTGCTCAGAACCCATCCAACAGGCCATCCTTGCAGCCGCTGACGTTGCTGCCAAAGCCTGCAGGTTCATGAGACTTACCTATGGAGAGAGGAACTCTGACTTGGAGACAAGTGCTGTGAGATCCATGTACAATCTCAGCATGACATCCTCTGAACCCCTGCAGATCTATCTCTCAAGGAGCTATGAGTTATACTCCTTGCTTCCCCAAGTCAATGGAGTCAGTAACACTTCCATCCCTGCCTTCCTCAGCATCATTGTGCAGGGACTATCAACCCGCCCGGAGTACAGTGGATTCAGATCCTCCTTCCACAACTCTGTCTGCCCTGATTTTGCATCCTTTCAGACACAGATCATCAGGTACCAAGTCTCCAACCAGATCTCTGACTCTATCATCTCTCCTGAAGAGACTGATCACATGGCAGTTGCTGCCTTCAGAGGAATACCAAGGAAGGACCGTGTTCCATCAGCTCAGATGACCTGCTGGAACTGTGGTGGCTTTGGCCACAACTCCATTATGTGCAGCAATGATGACACCAACTTGAAACACAGACCTGCATCTACATCTGCCACCAGAGGCTCCCCATCACCACCTGGTGCACCAGCCAGGAGGTCCTCCAGCAAATCCAAATCCCCTAGGAGGGACAACAGAAGCTCCACAAAGGATCCAAAGAGCTACAGCCGCCGTGACAACCTAATAGCAGACATGCACGTGTCGCAGATGATGACTGTTCCACTTCCCAGTCTACCACAGACAATGAGGATGAGCATAACTTCATGGCACTGGCAATGACTGATGGATCCCAGCCCCTTCAGTATGCTGATTCACCAAGAGGCAAGTCCACACCCCTGTCCCTTCCACATGCTCCCTTGGATGACAATGCTTTCTTTGGCCCCATGAGTGATGCAGATGCCTGTCTTATAGAGTTGGATGACAGTACCTCCTATGATGCCATGCATGCCAGAACTAATCTCAAGTGATGATGACAGTGATGATGATGATGATGATGACAATGTGGACCTTGCTGACAGTGACACCCATGATCCCTACCAGACAGCTCTCCAGACAGAATGGCTTTTAGACTGTGCAGCCCACTCCCACTGCACCAGTAACCCCTCCAACTTGTATGACATTCAGGATCTCCCCCAGCCTGTTAGCCTGCAATTGGCTGACCTTGGAGCAACCCCGCCCTCTCCTCTTCCTTCAGAAAGGGAAAGCTTACATCAGAGGGCATAAAGGTTCCCTGATCATCCTCAACGATGTACTTCTTGCTCCCCCCATGACAACAGCCAACATCATCAGCCTGAATGCAGCACACAGGCTCTCTCCAAACCTCCAAGTTCACATGTCCAGTGCTGCTGCTACTCTCTCCTTACCCACCATCAATGGATCCAATATGCTCCTCTTATGCCCCAAAAGGCATGGTCTCTACTTCACTAGCACCCCTAGGAACCCTTCTTTCCCTACCCCTCTCCCTATCTCCACTCCCTCATCTACATGCCTCCCCCCCTGCCCTCCCTCCCCTTTGGTTTTCATGATGGTCACCCAGCCTGCTGTGCAGTACAATGATGACTTTGCTGGCAGTTGCTCCATCCCTCCTGCTACGTACCAGCAGCAGCTCTGGTAGTCTTCCAGATCTGGCCCCTGCCATTGGTGATGATGACCTGCCTGACCTTGCACATGTATGTCCACCATCCATGCTCCAGTCAGACAATGGGGGAGATTTCACATCACACCAAGATGATCTCTACACTACTTCGTTCCTCACACGACTTCATCCCAGATCCTGCCTACTCTACCACCCCTATCCGGCAACTTCCCACTGTTCCCTTTGATGACCTCTGTAACTTGACAGAAGCTCAAGCCAGGATAGAGATGGACCTCATGCTAGACCAAGCCAGGACTGCATATGAAGATGTCCCATGCCCTATTGATGGACAAGGCTCCTGCACCCAGACTGAGCTCTCACAAGCTCTTAGGTTTGACCAGCAGTGGATTCCCTCAGCTACTTCCCCCTCCCCTGATCAGCCCCTCACTCATATCAACATGAACACCTACCCAGTCCACTTCCTTAACAACTCTGGCCTCTCCAGGACCAGGTTTGGAACTCTGCTGACTACCCTCAACAAGTCCCCTTATTCCCTTAGAGACTTTAGCATCAGACCTAGACAGCCTGTTCCCACCCTAACCCGCCAGTTCACCACCCAGTTCCCTACCCTGCTAGCATCTGAGCAGAACAAATTCCCCAGCAGACAGATGCATAGCAGCCCTTCACCAGTCTGTGGACCTATCCTCAATCACATCAACAGATTACAGCACATGGTCCACACCTACCCCACCGTTTATACAGCTGACAGGCCCACCCTTCAGTGGGCCATCTGCCTGCAAGCAGCCATGGTCCAAGCACATGCAAGAGTCCTGACCACCTGTCCCAAGATGCTCATGCATCCCATCGATGGTATCAGCTGTGTGTACCCTGGAGGCAGAGTCATCTGTGTCAACAACCTCAGCATGCACTGGAACCCAATGGATTTCTGGTTCATCAACATGCTGGACACCCCTAGGATATCTAGGAAATCTTTTTCCACTCTCCTAGGAAAAATCCACCAGCAGCTGGAACTTGATGGGTACCCAGCATCTGGCACCTAAATATGCCCCTATAGTTTCTTGCTTTCTGATGTTTTAGCCATGAACACTCTAGGATTAAACTGCGTACTGCTTCCTGTCCTGGTGTCTTGTACTGCCTCATGTACTGATGCCACTTTTGGTTTAGATTCCCTTATGGTTACTGCAATATGCCTGCAACACTCTTATTTAGGATGCTCCCAAATTATGGGGGGACTAGCACAGACATCTTGTCTAAACTTATTCTCCCATCTCAAATCAAGCCCTACTTCTCGTAACCAAGCAAGCTTGCAGCCTATCTGCAGTTTCCTTCCAGCTTCCTAGCAGCCTCCCTGCAAACTAGCCTGTAGCCTATCTACAGTTTTCCCCAGCTTCCTAGCATCCTCTCTGCAATCTAGCCTACAGCCTATCTGCAGTTTCCTCCTAGATAGCTTCCTAGCAGTCTCCCTGCTATCTAGCCTGCTGCCTCCGTGCAGTTTCCAACCAAGGCCAGCTACCCTAGTAGACTGACATCACTCTGAAGACCTCTGCTAATGTGCCATGCCCCCTTGGGTCCTGTTTTGGATAATTTATTATTTACAGTCTCTCATACCAGCCATTAGCAACTCTCCCAAGTCTTACCAGCCTTTATATTATTTTTGTTTCCTTATGCCGCTCAGTTAATTCCAGGAATTCTTGTACCCAAGAATACCTTGAATTGGGGGGGATGTTATTGTCCGATACGTCGGACACTGAGTCGGCATAGTGCATACCGGATCCTGGTGCCTCCAGGACCCGAGTTGCCTGCCGCCAGGCCATAGGCTAGCTAGCTACGGCCTGCACGTGTCTTCGGGATCTTCCTGGAGACTTCCTATTCTATATAGCCGCACGAGTTGCGCTCTTTAACATCTCTTCTCTTCAGTTCCTTATCGTGTCACCACGCTATCTATTGGAAGTTAATGGCTGGGTATGGGTTGATAATATGGGTGGGTAAATGGGTACGTAAAATGGATGTGTATGGGTGGGTGAATGGGTGAGTGGGTATGGGTGTGGGGGGGAATGTCCCCAGCCCCCCCCCCCCCCAACCCAACCCAGAGGGGGTGCAGAACTGATTTTTGACGATAACACAATCCTAATGTAGGAATTCCGAGGATGCCATTATGTGCGCCATACTGTAGACCCCCAGAATCCATATCTAAGTTTTTCAAAAAGGGGTCATTTATATTTAAGGGGGGGGGGGGGGGGGGGGGGGAGGGGAGGGGTCAGCCCTCCCCAGGTTTTTTAGGCATGGTGTGACCCAGGTGTGACCTATATTTTTTTTCTCCTCCCGATTACGGCAGAATAAAGCTAGCTCTGGAAAACAAAATGGCAGCTGCACTGTTGAAGCAACACGAAATGACCAAATGTAGTACTCTGGTGTAGTTTGGGCATTCAACTCACAGCCTGCAAGTAAACCAGGACCCACCCCTTGGCACAAGCAACATCATCGTGTCCCAAATGTATGCCAAACCTACACAGCTCAAACCTGCACCCCTGCAGGCCACCCTTACACACCTCACAGCCACAGACTTCAAGTCTTCAACGCATTACATTTCATGTTAAAGTCTACTTGACACCGCGAGGGTGTATGAGACTCTGTGCTTAAACAAAAAGAAAAAGCACCCACAAAGCAAAAAAAACCATTACATCAGGGGGGTGTCGAGGATAAACAAACCAAACTCCCAACCACCGTTTTGGTGGCGTAGGTCTGCGTAGGTATTAAACCTTCTAGAGCAGGACCCAGATCTTAACCACTAACAGTGGCGGAGGTAAGAAGCTAACAAATGAGAAGTCACAAGAAAAAAAAGGAGAGTGAATTACGGTGCCACTAAGCAGTTCAGGGCTTCCTGTCTTGCTCTTCTACGAGTAGAAAGATAGTCGGCTGGGTTGCTCCAAAAAGACTTAGTGCCATTTCTATTCGTAAAGGTTCTGAATGTGGAATCGCAGAATTCCACATTCCATGCGGTTAAGTCGGTATCCTCATGAACACGCCTATAAATATCTGTAAACAGCTTCTGGTAGCGGAGGCGAATATCATTATAAAAAGGGCACTCAAACATATGTATTTCATCCTCAGACAAGTAAAAGCTAAACACGAGCCCCATGGCCGACCTCCAGGGGACCCACCAGGGCACCCTACTATTAGTTAAGGTATCAACCCTGCTCAGGCCCCCACTATGACAGCCACACTCACCCCTGAGCAACTCCACGCCCTAAAACGCTCCAACGGTCTTGTACTAGAACTCGGTCCTGGAACTCGGTCCTCGAACTCTGCTACACTCACGACTCCCGTCACGATGCCACCTTCATCACTAAATCAGCTCAACACACTCCCCTACTCACCTATATCCGTAATGCAGGCTGGACTATCGCCCCACGCACGCCCCACGTCACTCTTCTGGGCACATATGGTACCATCTTCTCCACCATCGACACCACTGTAGTGTCTCTGGGCGTTCTCCCCACCCGGCTTCCTCTACTTTGCTCAGTCCATGTTCAGAAATAAACGCAATATGCCAAGCCGGCGTGATTAAGGAAGCTGTCCAAAGGGGGTCCTCGGACAACACCATCAAACGGGGTGGGGTGGGGTGGGGGGCTAGGGGGGGCGGTACCCCCATGCTGTCCAAGTTGCCCACTCCATCGTTGTTACCCGTCGTCGTTTAGAACTCCCCCTTACCCGCCTGTACCTCTCCTTGTACAACCCGCCATGTACAACTGTGCTGTCCTGCTGGTGCGGCCCTGGTACTGCTGTAACAACGTACACTAAAGTAGGAATCAAAGCCACGCCCCCCAGCGTTTTTTTAATCAACTATTCGTTATTTTTACTCGCCCAAGTTTTATAATCACCATTTATTGTATATAAAATTTGCAGAGACCTTTTCCTTCATGGTTGCGCAACTAAACTCAGAGAAGTCAGTTGTTCCAACCATATGTACAGTCCGGGGGTAACCTACTAGGTTAAAGGGACTTACCCTTCTTCGAAAACACTAGAAAATCCTAGACTAAGCGGAGGGTAAAATTGAAACTACCACTAGATGGTGATGAACTGGACCCAACAAAAGCAGATGGAGGGCCTGAGTACCATCGATCGATCCATCCCTCCCTCCCTCAATAATACGCTGTATTACAAGGCGTAAAGTTGGGGGGGGAACCGTTAGCTTGCACTGGGGCCAACCACCAATAGGGGATGGACGGGTGGGGGGTGGGGGGTGGGGGGCTGTCAGCTCCCTGGAGAAGGGTTTTTGGCCTGGTCCATATGTCGTCTGCACGCGACGATGGAATAGCTCAAGCGATATTAAGATGTTGTCATTTTACGTATAACATATAAAACATGAACACAACAAAACATAAAGAAACTACCATCAGGCCTTAATACTAGACCACAAACTAAGGGGAGCAGGTAGATCTTGATGGCTTATTGCACACCGGTTGTGCTTTGTTCGTGCCAAAAAACTAGTGTACTTGCAGGGCATCTGCCCCAAGAGCATTGTTATGATGTGGACTTGAGAATATTCTCAAGGCCAGATCATTAATAAGCATTTTGCGTTTACCACACATTGATTCACACTGCTCACTAGGGTACTACTTCTTGCCAAATGGGTCAGCGCTTAAAGCGCACATGTCAAATTGGTCAGCGCTTTTTAGTGCAAAAAGCGCAAAAACTGCGCGCTGCGACCACAGGGAGTTGAAAAAACTGCGCGAAACGCGCAGAGGGGTTCATAAAGGCAGCGCGGCACCGCGCGACCGCGCTCGCTTAGTAGTACCCTCCTGGTCACACACAGCCAAACCCTGGTCCTGAGCGACTCTTAGACTCTTGCTGCCGGTATGATTGGCCGTGGGTCGGCACCTCGGCCGACCTAAGGGATGATTGGCCGTGGGTCGGCACCTCCCGCCGACCTAAGGCCGCCTACTTCCTCGTTCTGAGTAGTAAAGGCTCTACCACATCGCATATAATCCTTCGAGTCTAGGGCTAGTGTAGGGAGACACACCCTTTCAGGCATAAATCTTTATTGTAAAAAAAAAAGACTGAGCTTTTCTCTAACGCTCTACACACACTACCCATATGCGCCTGACACTCTCTGATCCAGTGCGAGGAGAAACCTTGTAGGATTCCATTTCTCATCCGAGACACTGGGCAGGCAGCATTATTCACATCTTCTTCTTTTCAAACAACTCACGCATGGGAGCAACATGCATTCGTCCCACCACGGCAACAATGACCTTCCTTGGGCGCAGTGGGCCACCAGCTGACCACCGTCCCTCTGCCAACATCTCCAAGCGTTCCACCATTTGCAGAGTACGATCGCCCTTTAGAGCCTGAGCATAAGCAGCTGCTTTCCCAGTCAAGCGTGTTTCTGCCTCCTCCATGATATCAAAGCGCTTTGATTTTTCTTCGGCAGTGGGACACAGAGACACAAATCCTAAGGAATTAAGGAATTTTGAACTCTGTTGAAGGATGGCCCCCGAGCCATTCACGAAGAAACCATCCACCAAGGAGCCATCCATCTCTGCAACCTTTTCCTGCCACTCATCAAACGCCTTGTGGGTGTCTTGTTTGTGCATTATATGGGATTCTGGGCCCAAAATATGTTCCATTTGATCCCTGTACTCATGTTCGTGAACTGGGTCGTTCACCAACCTCCTTTCTTTGGTTCCTACCTCCATGTCAATACCTTCCAAGCTGATTCCATCATTTCCAGAAGGCGCTAAGCGGGCTGCAGCCAGGAACTCTATCACAGGAACTTTGCCGAAAAGCATGAGGTCAGTTTCCTCTTCTGTAAATCCTCCAGGCTTCAATGCCAGTTCCCCTTCGAAAGTCACTTGCCTCCACCGACAGCGGTCTGGTGGTGATAAGGCCATGTGTGCCTCCTTGATGCCTACTGGGAACTCAAGGGCCATGAGTTTATCCAACTGGGGTGCCAACTCCTGAGCTACAGCTCTGAACCTCTTGCTGTTCTGTGGTGCCTGCTCAATAGCAATGGTATCAGGCTGAACAGCTTCAACTAGAGCTCTTAGGGCCGATGCATTTGTAGAGTTATTGTGGGATGTGCCAAAGAGGTGGACAGTACAGTCACCGTTGTTCAGAGTGATGGGGAGGTTGATGGCAAGATCCACCCAAGCTTGTTGGGACTCCTTCCAGGCTTGATCACACGCTGGGGGCATGCGCTCGTAAGTGCCATCAATCCATTCGGAAAGGTTCTCAGATAGGATTAGCTTCTCAAGAGCCTTTGTCTCGCCGTCATCTGTTTTTGATTGTTGTTGTACAGAGGGACCCTCTGCCTTGGTAGTTTTTTTGCCAAACCCTGTAGCCTTCTGCTGGGTGTTTTGGGGCTCTTTGACTTTCTTCTTTTTGGCCCAGCATACAGATGAAGCACTGTTCTGCAACCCTTCTTGCCTTGGACGGACAGGGGACAGAGGCATCCGCTGTTGGGAGCCAAAACCCAAGCATTGAAAGGGTCTGGGACCTTTGTCGTTGACTCCAACATGGAAGCTGGAGGAGTAAGAAGAGTGCAAGCCTCCTTGGGGGCCATGAAAGGGGGGCAGCGACTTGGGAAATGCCAACATGGTGAAGGAAAGCTGAAGTAAGTCACCAAGGACCTGCGGGACGAATGAGACAGTATCTTGTTTCAACTGTTTGTTTGTGTATGGCTATTCCACAGCCTGCGCATGTTTTTATTGTTACAGCCCAGAGGTAGCCAAATAGGGGAAAGGGACTAGCCCAACCATGGTATCAAGAGGTTCTAAAACGGAAAAAACACTGACAAACTGAACCCCAAATAACCTGATGAAGGCAAGCTAAAGTCACCAAGGACCTGCGGAACGGTGGTTACAGTTTATATTTTGTATTCTGCTGTTGTGCTTTACAAGATATTCCACAGCCTGTAAGATGTGCAATATCAGAGGTACTGCCACACTTAAACTGTATACCATGTTAACTATGTCTCCTATACACAATTGTATGTATACCATGTAAACCATGTCTCCTATGCACAATTGTATGTATACCATGTAAACCATGTCTCCTATGCACAATTGTATGTATACCATGTAAACCATGTCTCCTATGCACAATTGTATGTATACCATGTAAACCATGTCTCCTATGCACAATTGAATGTATACCATGTAAACCATGTCTCCTATGCACAATTGTAGATCCACCTCCTTGCATAAGAACCCCCTTAACTGAAAACAATGATATTGTGGGAGCCAGCATTTTGGCGGAGCCCCCTCTTCAAGGGAAGGGAGCTTCAATATTTACCCATTTGTCCGTCCGACCGAAACAAATTGAAGCCTGACACGTCAGCCTACGGTCGCGTAAATAACTTGCTTCGGTCAGCTCCATCGTTGCCACCTTTCGTTCCGTTGCCAACACACTCCGCCAATTTTTAGCGTCGCTTGCGACGCTGCATAGAAAGTGTCACATGAGATAGCTTCAGTAATGCATGTAGCTTTCCCTTTGTAGCTACGAGTCCTCAAACTCACATCATACCCCAGCACCGGACCTCTCTCCCACACTCTGTGTTCCAGCTAACAAACACACGTATTCAAGTCCTCAAACTCACATCATACCCCAGCACCGGACCTCTCTCCCACACTCTGTGTTCCAGCTAACTAACACACGTATTCAAGTCCTCAAACTCACATCATACCCCAGCACCAGACCTCTCTCCCACACTCTGTGTTCCAGCTAACAAACACACGTATTCAAGTCCTTAAACTCACATCATACCCCAGCACCACAGCTTTTCTTTTCGGCTTCAAGCATCAGCTTCTAGGTAGCTCCCCTGGCTTACTACACAGCCAAACCTAAAGTAAAGCAGTGCACCTGGAAGCTGGCAGAAGCAGCTTTCCAGCAGTGTTCACATCTGGGGGCTTAGCTCAGCGGCTGGCCCAGGGAGCTACCTAGAAGCTGATGCTTGTAGGCGGAAAAAAAGCTGTGGTGCTGGGGTATGATGTGAGTGTAAAGACTTGAACACGTGTGTTTGTTAGCTGGAACACAGAGTGTGGGAGAGAGGTCCGGTGCTGGGGTATGATGTGAGTTTGAGGACTTGAATACGTGTGTTTGTAAGCTGGCCACGGAGCGTGGGAGAGAAATCCAATGACTGAATGAACTAATGGCTCATTGCTGACAAACTGCACACCCATGACACACTTACACACGCACGCACTGCCAGAGCTCTGTCTAGAACTCCATACATAACTAGTATGCCTTATTACGAGGTGTGAGATTGAGGGGGCCAGCCCGTTTGCTTTCACTGGGGTCAACCACCAATAGAACTCCATATACTACCCATGAACTGATTATGCACTACCCACACCATCCCGATGCACTGATCACACAATGAACTTTTAATGTCTGCATGAACCAGAATGCATGTGTCCTACCAAATAAGTGCACTCTTAAACTGCTAAAACGCTTAAACACTTAAACGAGCTATAACCGGCGTTTTGTCTCACTTTAAGCGAGTTCAAGCTACTAGTTAAAAGCAGATTGGTATCTATCTTAAACCCGTTCTCAGGCCATACAGCTGTCGATTTAGACTGCACTTATTTGGTAGGGGTGTGTTACAGTTTAGGGTATTCAAGTAGGCCAAAGAGGTTGACTTTTGTTAAGTCAAACAATCAAGTAAGATCAATTCCAGATCATCAGGAGCGGTTGACTAAAATACACTCTCGATGAACTGGTCATGGTCATGCAATTGCCACCTAATGCCTACACAACATCCAAACATGATCTGCCTGGCCATGTCCTACCCACCAGCCAAACATAAACCACACCCTTCTCCCACACACTCCACTACAAACCCACTGCCCATGCACTACACATACAGAGCTCATGCGCTGCCCAGACTCTGCTAAAATGCTGCCAAATATTGAATATGCAATGCTGTCACAGGATCTTCAAACTGACCACACTCTGTCCAAGCACCACTCATAGTCTGCCACCATAAGCTGCCCATGCACTAACCACATGCCGCCTACGCACTGCAATAGGACTGCCACAGCTCTCAGCTCTGCTCACCCAAAAACCATAAATGCTCACTCTATTTACACACTGCCTAAGCACTGCAACGTTGCCACCCTTGCATACTATCAGTGTCGGATCAAACGCTGTTTGTGCTCTACTCACATAGTCACATACCGCGTATGCACTTATCACATAGTACCCATGCACAAACATAATATGTTCCATGGACAACTTGCGCACTGCCCATGGAACATATTATCGCTCACCCAGTCACCTTTGCCTTTACCGCACACGTATGTTTCCTTCCTTCTCCCTTCACCCGCACAGAATCTTGCTGACTGATCTGTAGCAACTAAAGAACTGCTGCTACACAAGCTGCTGCAGCATTTGGGTTCTCCTTTCTGCTGTTGCTGCTCAGATCAGAGCTTGCTGCCGAAATAGTCTACGTTATGAATGCGGCAGCCTCGTGCAATTAAGAGAGAGGCTCGACGATTATAACACACGTAATACGCGCAGCTGCAGGGTTGACAGGATACGCTGCTACCGGTTGACTGCTGACCTGTTATGTCCTTCATGCCCTGAACCCCGCACGCTCGCTCGCTCGGGCGGACACCGCAACTTTAGTAGTATAGATACAGGTATAGATAGATAGATAGATAGATAGATCCTGCTGACTCTTAGGACCAGAACTATGTGCTCTGCAACTATTGCATCTTCTGCAAAGTTACAATCTCAATCGAAAATCCACCGCGCCCCTTCGCAATTCGAGATGCCAATGCAGCCCTCTGGTCCGAAGCTGACGGGGAGCCCGTTCCGATGGCGGGCGATGGCAGTACATCGCCGGTACTGTTTCCCTTCAGCACCGTTACCCAGCCAACGCGCCCCAACCAACCTATCGCCCCCGCCTTTATACTTCTCACGACCTCACAGCTTCTTTCGACATCATTCGTAGCTCTGCTCTCGTTACCCCCTTTAACGCCCTGCCTCGTTACACTTCGGACTTTCAGATACAGTCATATTATCATATGTGAATACCCAGTCCGAAGCTTCAACCAAACCGCTGCACCCTTTCAACTGCACTCGATATCAAATCGCAGGCATATTAGCCATTAGATTATATCCATGTGTTTTGATAGCCATCCAGCATCACACGCGTCGAGCAACGTGGCGAAAACTCGATGCAACATGGCCGGCGGGCGGGGTCGCAATAGTCGCATGTCGGAAGCTCTCATTCATGCTAATAGCACGCAAGCAACGAAATCATGCATGATTGTCATTTGTCTCGACCACCATGATCACCACCAATACTACCGCCACCATGACCACGGCCTCGACCACTACCATCAACACGAGTCGTGTTACACGACCTCGACCACCACTACCATTACCAGCACCAGCACCAGCAATACTCGTAAGTCGGAGTCGGAGCAGCGCCGCAATGCCCTTTTCCATGATATGACTTCTGCTGTACTTTCTGTCAGTAGTTCCATCATAACTTCCGTCATTACATCTGTCCATCCTCCCTTCCTCACATCCTCAGCAACTTAGAGGAGCTACGAAGAGGTGAGGCGCACACCGTACTAACACACACACACCGTACAAACACACACCGTACTAACACACACACACACACCGTACAAACACACACCTTACTAACACACGCGCGCACTCACATACCGTGCTGACACACACACACACTCACACACTGTACCAACGCAAACACACACATTGTACTAACACACACAAGCACACACAAACGCACACCCTCATAAACCACTCACACCTTACTAATACACACACTCCGTGTTAACACCCGCACATACACAACGTTCCAGCACACACACCATACTAACAAACACACACCGTTATAACACGCACACACACACACACCGTACTAACACACACACACACAACTATCACACACACGGTACTCGAAGAAGACACACAAACAAACAAACTGTACTAACACACACAGCTCACTTTAACACACAGATGCACACACAGACAAACTTTAACACACACACACTACAACCACGCATACACAAACACCTTACTAACACACACAGCATACTAACATGCACACACACCATGCTAATACACACACACTTGAATACCATACTAACACAAAAACACACGTGCTTACACACACACCATACTAATGCACGCATACACATAGGCCTTTCTAACATACAAACACACACACCAGACTAACACACACATGCACACGTGCACACACCGTACTAACACACTGTAATAACACACACACACACAACCACTGTACAAACACACACACAAACCGTACTAACACACACACTATTCTCACACAGACAAACCGTACTAAAAAACACATACTGCTCTGACACACATACACATACACACCATACTAACGCACACGCATACACACACAAACCGTACTAAAAGACACACACTCTGTACTAACACACACGCACAGTACTAAGGCGCACACACTCCCACAACAAGGGCGTGACCGCCCTTGTGTTGGATTGGACCAATTGGACTAAGGGATCCGCTGGGGATGGGGATGGGGATGGCCGGATGGGTAGCCACCCTGTAAGTAGGGTTGTTTTGTGTGCGGTGTGAGGTGTGCGGTGTGTCTAACCTTGTTGCTGCCCTCGTGAACCTTGTTGCTGCCCTCGTGGCTGTTCTTGCGAAATGTGTGTCTCGTATACCGCGCTTTGGTACACAGTCGCGCGTTACCACATAATCTGGGGCTGTGCACCCTTCGACAGTGACTAGGCAGTCTTCTTCGGGATGACAGCCGAATTCAAACGTCAAGTGGTTCGGGGCGCCGTTTGACTCATATCTACCTGGAAGATGAGGTGACGTGACTGAAAATACAACTCGTCTGAAATTTGCTTCGAGTCGGATAAGAGGTGACTGTCTTTGCGAGTTTATTGAGCTGCCTGCCGTTTGCAAACGTCAGTTGGTGCGGTCCAAATGCAATTTGTAGGGCGAACCCTTAGGTTCCCTAGCGCACCCGTTTGGCGCATCCGTTTGGCGCGCCCGTTTTGCTCGTCCGGCAGTACGCCTGATGTACCAAAGTCGCTACCCATGGAGGGGCGGTGAACACTGTTATAACACACAATACACTGTGCTACAAAAATACACACCATACTAACATACACATAAATCGTACTAACACGCTCAAACACACAAACGCATGCACACACCCTACTAATTCACACACACACTCATCAAACTTATACACACACACCATACTAACACTCACACACGTATCATACTTCCGCACACACCGCTCTAACACACACTCACACTGTAATACCACACACACGCATCATACTAACACACACACACAGCACACACACACACTCATCATACTAACACACATCGTACTTGCGCACACACACACACACTCATCATACTTACACATACACCATACTAACAAACACACACACACTCATCAAACATAAACACACACACCGTTCTAACACATTCTCACACTGCACTACCACACACACGCCCATCATACTAACAGACACACACACCGTACAAACACACACACTTATCATACTTACACACACACAGAGGCTCATCATACTTCCACACACCGTACTAACACACACACACACACACACACACACCGTGCTTACTTACACACACACCATACTAACACACACACACGGTACTTACTCTCACACACACTCATCAAACTTACACACACACACACACAAACACCAAATTACACACAGTCAACATACATATACACACACTCACACTCATCATACTTCCACACACACACCAAACTAACACACACAGCATTGTAACACACACACTCATCATACTTCCACACACACCATACCACACACACACACACCCTTAATACTTACACACACACTCATCATACTTATATAAGCACACTATGTACCAGCACACACACACCATGCTAGCACAAACACACAACCATCATACTAACACACACACTCATCATACTAACTCTTACACTCACAGCGCACTAACACACACACATGCATCATACTTACACACAAACACCATACTAACACACACACACACTCATCATATGTACACACATACCGTACTTACACACACACCGTACTTACACACACACCGTACTAACACACACACACCATACTAACACACATACACACTATACTAACGCACACACACACACACACACACACCATACTACCACACACACTCATCATACTTACACACACATAACGTACTAATACACACACACCGTACTAACACACACACACGCTCATCATACTTTCACACACACCGTACTAACACACACACTCACATCATACTTATACACACACACCTTACTAGCACACACACACCATACTAACACACACTCATCATACTTACATAAACACACATCATAATTACGCACACACACCGTACAGACACCAAACTAACACACAAACCGTACTTAAACACACACACTGTATTAACACACACACACCGTACTAACACACAAATCACTCATCATACTTCCACACACACCATGATAGCAAACAGTAACACTCATATCCTTACACACACACACACCATGTATTAGCACATACCCACCGTACTAACACACACTCACCATACCTACACACACAGTACTAATACACACACCCTACTAACACACACTAACACACCGTTCAAACACACACACACTGTACTAACACACACACCCTTCTAACACACACAAACACTGTACTAACAGACACACACAAACACTGTACTAAGACACACACACAAACACTGTACTAACACACACACAAACACTGTACTAACAGACACTAACAAACACTGTACAAAGACACACACACAAACACTGTACAAAGACACACACACAAACACTGTACTAACACACACACAAACACTGTACTAACAGACACTAACAAACACTGTACAAATACACACACACAAACACTGTACAAAGACACACACACAAACACTGTACTAACACACACACACAAACACTGTACTAACAGACACTAACAAACACTGTACAAAGACACACACACAAACACTGTACAAAGACACACACACAAACACTGTACTAACACACACACACAAACACTGTACTAACAGACACTAACAAACACTGTACAAATACACACACACAAACACTGTACAAAGACACACACACACACAGACACTGTACTAACACACACACACAAACACTGTACAAAGAAACACACACAAACACTGTACAAAGACACACAAACACTGTACTAACACACACACACAAACACTGTACTAACAGACACTAACAAACACTGTACAAAGACACACACACAAACACTGTACTAACACACACACACAAACACTGTACTAACACACACTAACAAACACTGTTCAAAGACACACACACAAACACTGTAATAACACACACACCCAAACACTGTACTAACAGACACTAACAAACACTGTACAAAGACACACACACAAACACTGTACTAACACACACACACACACAAACACTGTACTAACACACACACACACACAAACACTGTACTAACAGACACACACTCATTATTCTTACACACACACACCGTACTTACACACACATAACGTACTAACAGAGACACACTGTTCTAACACACACACACACTCATCATACTTACACACACACCGTACTTACACACACATGACGTACTAACACACACACACACACACACACCGTACCAACACAAACACATTGTGCTAACACACACACACACTTATAATACTTACACACAAACTGACTTACACACACACACCGTACTAACTCACACACACACACACACACTCATAATACTTACACACACACTGACTAGCATACACACACCGTACTAACACAGACACACACTCATTATACATACACACACACACAGTACTAGCACACACATACCATACTGACACACTCACTCTTAAAACTTACACACGCACACACACTCATCATACTTACACACACACCACTCTAACCCCCACACACACATCAGACTTACACACACACCGTCCTAACACGCACACACACGGTACTAACACACACACAAACTGTACTAACACACTCACTATACTAAGACACACACACACTCATCAGACTTAAACACACACACACACAGTACTAACACACACACACCGTACTAACAAATAATAACACAGTACTAACGCACACACATATCATATTAACACACACACACAATGTACTAGAACACACAACCCGTACTAACACACACACACACACTCATCATACCTACACACACACCGTACTAACAAACACGCACACTCACACTGATCATACTTACACACACACACCATACTATGACACACACGCCGTACTAACACAAATACACACCATACTAACACGCATGCTCATCATGCTTACACACATACACCGTACTGACACACACAAACACATTGTTCTAACACACACACACACTAATCATACTTACACACACACAGTGTACTAACACACACACACTCTAAATACGTACACACATACTCACTCATCATACGTACACATACACACACTGTACTAGCACACACACCCAGCGTACTAACACACTCACACACATCGTACTAACACACACACACACACTCATCATACTAACATATATAGACAAACGAACACCATACTAACACAAAAACACACACTCATCATACTAACATATATAGACACCGCACTAACACACATACACTCATCATACTTACACACACACACTGTACTAACACACACACACATCGTACTTACACACACACACCGTACAAACAGACACTTTCACCCATCATACTTAAAAACACACATTGTACCAACACACACACACATCGTACTAACACACACACTCATAATACTAACGCACACGCACACTGTACTAACACACTCATCATACTTGCACACAAACACACCGTATGCACATGCACACCGTACTAACACACACACACACACACGCACTCATCATACTTACACACACACAGTACAAACCCACATACACCATGCACATGGAGTAATGGCACACACTAGCTAGTTGCTTGTTCAGTTGCTGACACCACAGTTGGCAGTTGAGAGGACCACATTCTATGAGTTTGTGTTTAGACTCTTGGAAGAATGCTGGTCTTTAAATTGAGTCATTGCACACACAAGCTACTTGCTCGCTCAGTTGCTGAAGCCACAGTTGACAGTTGATAGGATCACATTCTCGCATTGTCTGTGTTTGTGTTTAAAGGAAAGCTAGTCGCTAAATGGAGTCGTGGCACACACTACCTACTTGCTCGCTAACTTGCTGAAGCCACAGTTGACAGTTGATAGGATCACATATTCACAATGTGTGTGTTTGTGTTGAGACACTTAAAGGAACGCTAGTCGCTAAATAGAGTAATGTCACACACTGGCTACTTGCTCGTTCTGCTGCTGATACCACAGTAAGCAGTTGAGAGGACTACATTCTGTGTGATTTGATGTGATCAAATCTACTATGCATATTGTATTATGTCAAAGAAATGTATTTATTGATGACGAATGGATTTCGAGTCGGTTCCAGGATTGTAAGAATGTAGGGGGTTTCGTGTGCCTAGCAGTAAATGTGATATAACTTGCTTGATACAGCTTTTTGAAGTTGCTAACAATATTTATTTATTATCAACATACGTAATATCTGTGCAAAATACCAGTTCCCTTGAGCCCCCCCCCCCCCCCCCCCCCCCCCCCCCCACACACACACACACACACACACACACCACCCCCAACCCAAAAGAAAAAAAGAAAAACATAAGGCTAAGAAAAGCTAACATGAAAAGCCTCGTGTTTTGTTTACATTGTAAAACATTTCAGCAGCTGATCAGCAGCAATGGCAACAGCAACACAATCGTCATCCTCGTCCTCGTGGAGGGTAGACCTCAGGGATTTTTATTTCCGCTATATATAGCGATCGCTAGTTTTGACCCCGTTTTAGCAAAAACATCGCTATAAAAAAGCAAACAAAAAGGTTTTTATTTCTTTTTGCCCTCAATTGCCCTAAAAAGCTACAAAAAGCTATATAAAGCTACAGAAAGCACTAAAACGCTGTCCCTGGAGGAGCCCTTAAACCATAAAGCTAGAAGAAACCCACTTTCAGATTTGAAAAAATAATCACTGGTAGACCTGGCTACACTATTCAGCTACACACTTAATCACAGTTAATCACTGGTAGACCTGGCTACACTATTCAGCTACAGCTACAATATTCAGCTACACAGTTAATCACTGGTAGACCTGGCTACACTATTCAGCTACAGCTACAATATTCAGCTACACAGTTAATCACAGTTCATCACTGGTAGACCTGGCTACACTATTCAGCTACAGCTACAATATTCAGCTACACAGTCAATCACAGTTAATCACTGGAAGACCTGGCTACACTATTTAGCTACAGCTACAATATTCAGCTACACAGTTAATCACAGTTCATCACTGGTAGACCTGGCTACACTATTCAGCTACAGCTACAATATTCAGCTACACAGTTAATCACAGTTAATCACTGGTAGACCTGGCTCCCTTGCAATATTCCGCTGATGCCTCATTTCTCCGTGTAGGGCGTTTCGTAGACAACATGAACCCCTCCGAAAAAATCGCCGCTTTGACAGCGGAAAGAGAGAAGCGTAAATAGATCGCAGCTGTTCGTAACAACGGCGTGGTTCTTTCCTCAGTAGCACTGGTGTGTGTACGGGCCCCCACTTCCTGGGGTGGAAATCCTTCCGATAATAATTCAAAAATGTTCAGTAACAACAGCAACACAATCGTCATCCTCGTCCTCACGGAGGGCAGCCCTTGCAATATTTCAGCAGATGTTCAGCAAGCCACTATAATAGCGTGCTTAATTTTAATTGTAGGGTGGTAGAACCTAAGATTTAAAAGCTAAACGATTTAGCAGCAGCAACACAATCATCATCCTCTTGGAGAGCAGTCCGGGTGCCCTTCCAGGTAAAGTTGCAGCCCGTTCTCTACAAAGACGGGGCTTACTCAATACCATGCCATACCAGGCATTCTCATTACTCCGGGTGCCCTTGCTTGCTGTTGGTGCTGATTGTCTACTGAAATATGTTAGGGGAAATAGCAACACAATTATCATATTAGCATGGCCCTTGTGCAAGGATGACACGCACAAATCGAGAAATAGTTACAAATTGATACATACAGATGTGAAAAATGGTGGTTGGTCCCAGTGCAAGCAACCGGGCTGCCCCCTTCAACCTCATGCCTCGTAATAAGGCGTACTACCGTTTTCCCCCTACAATCCTCATCCTAATGGAAAGCAGTCCTGGCTCCCTTTCAATTTTTACAGGCGTTTAGGGACCTGCCCAATTCTAAGCAGGCAGGACACAATAAAGTACATCCACACAATCAGAGTTTCCCTTTCAGCTACAAGCAGCAGTTTCTAGGCAGATCCCTGACTCATCCACCAGGAAATGTGCCAAACTTTATTAGCCTTTTTAGTATATCCCACCCCTGCACATACCAGCTGGCGTGATGATAATCTGTCCTCTGCTTGTATGTTCGAGGCGGAGGGAAGCCGATCCAACCCATGCGCATGCAAGCTGGCGTGATGCTCATCTGTCCTATGCATGCATGTACAAGGTGGAGGGAAGCCTATACCACCCCTGCAATATTACAGAATTCTCATATGTCCTCTGCATGCATGTGCAAGGGGGTGGGGAAGTTCCCTAGCCCAACCCTGAACATGCAAGCTGGCAATATGCTCATCTGTCCTCGGCATGCATGTGCAAGGTGGAGGAAAGCCTATCCCACTCCTACATATGCAAGCTGGTGCGATGCTCATCTGGCCCTTGCCCGAGAAAGGTGGGGGGAAGCCTATACCACCCCTGCATATGCAAGATGCAGAATGCTCATCTGGTCTCTGCATGTTTGTGCAAGGTAGGTGGAGGGAAGCATATCCCACCCCTACACATGCAAGCTGGTGCAATTTTCATCAGGCCCTTGCCCGTGCAAGGTGGAGGCAAGCCTATCCCAACCCTACACATGAAAGCTGGTGCTATGTTCATCTGGCCCTTGCCCGTGCAAGGTAGAAGGGAGCCCATCTCACTCCTACACATGCAAGCTGGCACGATGCTCATCTAGCCCTTGCCGGTGCAGGGGTGTGAGGGGGGGCCTAGCCCACCCCTATACATGCAAGATGATTGGATGCTTATCTGTACTCTGCATGTATGTGCCAAGGTGGAGGGAAGCCTATCCCACCCCTTCACATGCATGATTATAGAAAACTTTTCTAGCCCTTGCCCGTGGAAGGTGGAGGGAGGCCTTGGGCGTGGCCCCCTCCCCCTCAACACCTGAGTTGATGGCTTAAGCTCAGGTAGAGGCCATGCCAAAAGAGGTCGCACCAACACAAGAGACAGGTGTGATGATGGTAGTTTGTTGTGTGTTTGTGTGTGTGTGTGTGAACGCTTGGAGGAAGGATGGTCACTAAATGGGGTTATGACACGCACTATCACTTGCTTGCTAATCAGCTGACACCACACTTAACAGAGAATCATAATTATCGCATTGTTTGCTTGGACGCATATAGGAAGGACGGTTGCTAAATGGGAACGGTACTGGCACAAACTAGCAGCTTGCTTGCTAAGTTGCTGGCACCACAGTTGATGGTATCACATTGTGCGTGATGTGATCAGATAAAGCAGAGTAGCAGACCCTATACATTATGTTGCTGTCCAATAAATGCATTTATTTGTGATGAATTGATTGCGAGTAGGTTCCAGGTTCGTAGGAATGTAGGGGCTTATATTAGTGGTTACTTTTCTTTACAATTTAGTTAAGGGCTTCATATAGATAGGGATCGGCAATATGATATCATATAATGCCGGCGGTCTGACTAGGTAACTTTGGCCTGGGGCACCATATTATATGATATTAAATCATATGATTTTTGTATGATATCATATGATATCATACTCGTCTTTGGTCAACATCATATGATTTGCCGTTCCCTTCATATAGATGCTACACATGCGTTCAAAATGCAGTTTCCTTGAGGACCTCCCAAAAACATAGGCTAAGAAAAGCCGAAATGAAAGCTTTTCTAACTAAAGAAAGTAGTTTCTCCTAACTACGTTACATTCAATATTTCAGCAGAAGTGTAGCAGCAACAGCAACACAATCGTCATGGAGGGAAACCCTGGCTCCCTTGCAACATTTCACTGTTGCCTAATTTCTCCGCCATTCTTTCCCGGTGGCACTGGTTTGTTTAGAGATGTGGGCCCCACTTCCTGGGGGTGAAAATACTTCCAATAATAGTAAAAAGTTCAGTACAACAGCAACACAATCGTCATCCTCGTCCTCATGGAAGGCAGCTCTGGCTCCCTTGCAATAATTATGGGGATCGGCAACGTGATATCATATGAGCAGCATTTCAGCAGCAGTTCAGTAACAACAGCAACACAATAGTCATCTGTGTCCTCATGGAGGGCAGCTCTGGCTCCCTTGCAATATTCCAGCTTAAGTTCAGCAAGCCACTGTAAAAGCGAGCTTAAGTATAATCATAGGGTGGTAAACCCGGTAAAACTTCAGATGTAAAAGCTACAAGTTGCATCAACAGCAACACAATCGTCATCCTCATGGAGATAGAGTAGACCTGTCTCCCTCGCAATATCTCAAGGCTTGTAGGGACCTTCCCAATTCTAAGCAGAAGAGACACAATAAAGGCGGTGGCTGTGGATGGGACCGCTGGGTAATCATCGTTTCCCCTCTAGGGCCATGCATTATTGTTGAACGACACGGCTTTGAGTGCTCTCTAGACATCTTGCAAGACGTGTAGAGAGCACTCGAAGCCGTGTCGTTCAACAACATCCATATCGTCAGTGTGTTTCTTTTCAGCTACGAGTAGCAGCTTCTATGCATCTCCCTGACTCATCCACTGGCCAATGTGCCAAGCTCTATTAGACTTTTTTAGTCTATCCCACCCCTGCACATACAAACTGGCGTGATGCTCATCTGTCCTCTGCATGCATGTGCAAGGTGGAGGGAAGCCTATGCCACCCCTACGCATGCAAGCTGGTGCGATGCTCATCTAGCCCTTCCATGTGCAAGGTAGAGGGAAGCCTATCCCACCCCTACACATGCAAGTAGGCAAGACACTCATCTGGCCCTTGCTCGTGCAAGGAGGGCATCCCACCCCTGCACATGCAATTAGGCAAGACGCTCATCTGGCCCTTGCTCGTGCAAGGCGGGCAGCAAGAGCCTCACCAGTCAGTGGCCTTACACCCATGCTGCGAGACAAAGCTCCAAGCATGGCTTTCAGAAAATCCGCCTTGAATTCGTTTACATGCATGCTCTCATAGATCCTCCTGCAAAAAATGTGGAATAACAATGATGGTGGTGATGACATATTTCCTTGCGCCCTACTGGAATCCAAATGGGCCCGCGGCTTGAAATATCAAGGGGGGCTTATGAGCATCAAAGATTTGCATGTTTAGCTTGTTGAGGTATGGCAATGGCAACAAATTGGATTGGATTGGATTGTTGTATGGTTTTTCAGCCAACTCTGGACTGATCACCGTTTTGAAATTTCATATCCCCCCGTGCGATACACACTGAAACCAGGGAGCCTCCTAAGCAGAATAGACAGGGAAACAAAATGTTGTGCTGGTATGGAAAAAGTCGATGGGATGCTGTCCAGTGGCTTTGCTGGGGTAATTGACCAAAACTATTTGAATAGTTTGTTGCTATGCTGAAGTGCGTCCTTAAGGAAATGCAAAATATATGGCACAGTACTATACTGTTTCAAAATATCCCAAGGCAACAAATACCGTATTTGTATCGAAACAGTACTGCTGCTGATTAACTAGCCTACAGTAGCTTGTAAATCAAAGAAAGGCACAAGGTATCTAACCCCCTACGGTAGTTACAACCATATATATGCAACAAGACCACACTAGTGGGAAGATATTTGATTTATTATAGCACTATATATAATAGGCCCCAAGCAAAGCCAGGTAGAGGTGGTGACATTCACCCACGTGTGATGCTTCACCCACGTTTGATGCTTCACCCACGTGTGATGCTTCACCCACATGTGATCCTTCACCCACATGTGATGCTTCACCCACGTGTGATGCTTCACCCACGTGTGATGCTTCACCCACATGTGATCCTTTACCCACATGTGATGCTTCACCCACATGTGATGCTTCACCCACGTGTGACGTTCACCCACGTGTGATGCTTCACCCACGTGTGACGTTCACCCACGTGTGATGCTTCACCCACGTGCGACCCAGTGTGACGTTCCCCACGTGTGATGCTTCACCACGTGTGACCCATGCGTGACGTTCACCCACGTGTGATGCTTCACCCACGTGTGACCCATGTGTGACGTTCACCCACGTGTGATGCTTCACCCACCTGTGATGCTTCACCCACGTGTGACGTTGACCCACGTGTGATGCTTCACCCACGTGTGACCCATGTGTGACGTTCACCCACATGTGATGCTTCACCCACGTGTAATGCTTCACCCACATGTGATCCTTCACCCACGTGTGATGCTCCACCCACATGTGATCCTTAACCCACGTTTGATGCTTCACCCACATGTGATCCTTAACCCACGAATGATGCTTCACCCACGTTTGATGCTTCACCCACATGTGATGCTTCACCCACGTGTGACGTTCACCCACGTGTGATGCTTCACCCACGTGTGGCGTTCACCCACGTGTGATGCTTCACCCACGTGTGACGTTTACCCACGTGTGATGCTTCACCCAAGTGTGATGCTTCACCCACGTGTGACGTTCACCCACGTGTGATGCTCCACCCACGTGTGACCCATGTGTGACGTTCACCCACGTGTGATGCTTCACCCACGTGTGATGCTTCACCCACGTGTGACGTTTACCCACGTGTGATGCTTCACCCAATTGTGATGCTTCACCCACGTGTGACGTTCACCCACGTGTGATGCTCCACCCACGTGTGACCCATGTGTGACGTTCACCCACGTGTGATGCTTCACCCACGTGTGACCCATGTGTTACGTTCACCCACGTGTGATGCTTCACCCACGTGTGATGCTCCACCCACCTGTGATGCTTCACCCACGTGTGATGCTTCACCCACCTGTGATGCTTCACCCACGTGTGATGCTTCACCCACCTGTGATGCTTCACCCACGTGTGACGTTGACCCACGTGTGATGCTTCACCCACGTGTGACCCATGTGTGACGTTCACCCACGTGTGATGCTTCACCCACGTGTGACCCATGTGTGACGTTCACCCACGTGTGATGCTTCACCCACGTGTGATGCTTCACCCACCTGTGATGCTTCACCCACGTGTGACGTTGACCCACGTGTGATGCTTCACCCACGTGTGACCCATGTGTGACGTTCACCCACGTGTGATGCTTCACCCACGTGTGACCCATGTGTGACGTTCACCCACCTGTGATGCTTCACCCACGTGTGATACTTCACCCACCTGTGATGCTTCACCCAAGTGTGACGTTGACCCACGTGTGATACTTCACCCACGTGTGACCCATGTGTGACGTTCACCCATGTGTGACGTTCACCAAAGTGTGAGGTCTAGAGTTCAGCCTGCTGAAAACCTTTAGGATCGAACATTATGATGCTGTGCCAGTCTGGTGGGCTGACCAGAAACATTTGGAATATTATGGGTGCTATACACAACTCCGTAGTTTGAGAATCGAATCTGTAATGAGAATGCCTAGTGGGGCGTAGTTTTAAGGGAGCCCCGTCTTTCCTAGGTAGGGAACGGGCTGCTACTTGACAACTGGACAAAGCTACCGCTGGCAGTTGACAGCGACCGAGAAAGGGTCGAATCTATCGAATCTGATAATAATACACAAACCTGAGAATGCGGTGTACCTTTTTCTGAATAATCATTTGGAATAGCACATGTGCTGTTGGATTGTATTGGATTGTTGCATGTCTTTTTATACAAGTCTGGGCTGCTCACCTTCTTCCAATTCCAAGTCTCCCACGTGCTATACCCAAGGAAACCAGGGAGCATACTAATCAGATTAGACTGTTTAGAGATGTGCTATAAGTAGCCCTGAGCAGGAACACTTATGCTGCATCATAAGTCCCACTTGACCAGGTCATTACATCACATCACATCACATCACATCACATCACATCACATCACATCGCATCGCATCGCATCGCATCGCATCGCATCGCATCGCATCGCATCGCATCGCATCGCATCGCATCGCATCGCATCGCATCATCGCATCGCATCGCATCGCATCGCATCGCATCGCATCGCATCGCATCGCATCGCATCGCATCGCATCGCATCGCATCGCATCGCATCGCATCGCATCGCATCGCATCGCATCGCATCGCATCGCATCGCATCGCATCGCATCGCATCGCATCGCATCGCATCGCATCGCATCGCATCGCATCGCATCGCATTCGCATCGCATCGCATCGCATCGCATCGCATCGCATCGCATCGTCATCGCATCGCATCGCATCGCATCGCATCGCATCGCATCGCATCGATCGCATCGCATCGCATCGCATCGCATCGCATCGCATCGCATCGCATCGCATCGCATCGCATCGCATCGCATCGCATCGCATCGCATCGCATCGCATCGCATCGCATCGCATCGCATCGCATCACATCGCATCGCATCGCATCATCAGGCGATCGCATCGCACGCATCACATCGCATCGCATCACATCACATCACACCTCATCACCACACATCACATCACATCACACACATCACACACATCACACACATCACACCACATCACATCACACCACAATCCACACCCACAATCACATTCCACATCACATCACACACATCACATCATGACATCACATCACATCACATCACATCACATCACATCACATCAGCACATCACATCACATCACATCACATCACATCACATCACAATCACATCACACACATCACATAGACATCACATCACATCACATCACATCACATCACATCACATCACATCACATCACATCACATCACAATCAACATCACATCACATCACATCACATCCATCACATCACATCACATCACATCACATCACATCAATCACATCACATTACATCACATCACATCACATCATCACATCACATCACATTCACATCACATCACATCAACATCACATTCACTCACTCACATCACAATCACATCACATACATCACATCACATCACACAATCACATCACATCACACCCATCACATCACAATCACATCACATCCACATCACACATCACACATACATCACATCACATCACACATCAATCACACACATCACACCATCACACACATCACACATCACATCATCACACACATATCACATCACATCACATCACACATCACATCACATCACATCACATCACATCACATATCATCACATCACATTCACATCACATCACATCACTAGGCACATCACATCACATCACATCACATCATCACATCACATCACATCACTCACATCACATCACATCACATCACATCACATCACATCACATCACATCACATCACATCACATCACATCACATCACATCACATCACATCACACTCACATACATCACATCACATCACATCACATACATCACATCACCCACTCATCATCACATCACATCAACATCACTCACATCACATCACATCACATCACATCACATCTCACAACATCACATCACATCACATCACATCACATCACATCACATCACATCACATCACATCACATCACATCACACATCACATCACATCACATCACATCACATCACATCACATCACATCACATCACATCACATCACATCACATCACATCACATCACATCACTCACATCACATCACATCACATCACATCACATCACACATCACATTCACATCACATCACATCACATCACATCACATCACATCACATCACACACAGTCACACACAGCAATTCACATCACATCACATCACACATCACACACATCACACAAATCACATCACATCAATCAATCATCACATACATCAACATCACACACACATCACATCATATCACACAATCACATCACACCACATCACACAAACACCCACATCAACATCACACATAACATCACATCACATCACATCAATGATATAGACATCACATCACATCACATCCGACATCACATCACATAACAGTCACATCACATCACATCACATCACTCACATCTCACATCACATACATCACATCACATCACATCACATCACATCACATACATCACATCACATTCATCACAGTCACATCACATCACAGTCACATCCACATCACATCACATCACATTCACATCACATCATCACCTCACATCACATCACATCACATCAGCATCAACACCACATCACATCACATCACATCACATCACATCTCACATCACATCACATCACATCACATTCACATCCATCACATCACATACATTCACTTCATCAATTCACATCACATACATACACATCACATCGGCTTGACATCACATCAGACACACATCACAGCCGCCCGCCCTTCACATCACATCACATCACATCACATCACATCACATCACATCACACATCACATCACTCCATCACATCACTCACATCACTCACACATCAAATCACATCACAATCACATCACATCACATCACATCACATCACATCATCACATCACATCACATCACATCACATTGCACATCCAACATCATCATTCACAGATTCACACACATCACATCACATCACATCAGTCACATGCACATCACATCACACACATCACATCACATCAGAGTAATTGTACGACATACATCACATCACATCACATCACAACACACATCACGTCATCACATCAATCACCCATCAGCACATCACATCAATCACATCACAACACATACATCACATCACTACACATCCTACATTCAACATCACATGCACATTCACATCACATCACATCACATCACATCAATCACATCACATCACATCACATCACTCACATCACATTCACATCACATCACGAGTCACATCACATCACATCACATCACACACATCACATCACATACATCAATGCACATCACCATCAATCACATACTATACATCAATGAGCGAGTACATTCACCATCACAATCACATGCACATCCACATCACATCACATCACATCACATCACATCAATCACATCAACATCACATCACATCAACTATACATCACGATCCATCACATACATCACATCACTATCACATCACAGGGATATATGAGCGAACACACACATCACACATCACAATCAATACACAAACACCAACAATCAACATCACATGTCACATCACAACATCACATCACACACAATCACATCCACAGTCACATCCGACATCACATGGCACGATCACATCACACACACACACACATCACATCACATCACATACATCACACCACATCTCAACATCACATCACATACATCACATTTCACACATCACATCACACATCACATCACATCACATCACACATCAATCACATCATCACTCACATCACATCAATCAGCACACATCACTCACATCACAACTCACATCACAATCCACATCCACATCACATCACATCACATTCCACACATCACATCACACAATCACATCACATCACATCACAATCACATCACATCACACACATCACATCACATCACAATTCACATCACACATCCACTCATCACATCACATCACATCACATCACATCACATCACATCACATCAACATCACATACATCACATCACATTCACACATCACATCACATCACATCACAGTCACAATTCACAGTCACATCAGTCACATCACATCACATCACATCACATCACATCATACACTCACATCACAACATACATCACATCACATCATCACATCACATCACTCACATCACATCAATCATACATACTCATCTACATCACATCGATCACATAACGACATCAACATCACATCATCACAGTCACATCACATCACATAACATACACATCATCACATCAACATCACATCACATCACATCACATCACATCACATCACACACATCACATCACATCCACACAGTCGGCATCACATCACATCACATCACATCACATCACATCACATCACATCACATCACATCACATCAACATACTCACATCACACACCATCAATCAGTCACAGTCACATACATCACTCACATCAGTAACATCACCATAACATCAAATCACATCACATCACATCACATACACTCATCCACATCACATCACATTCACATCACATCACATCACATCACATCACGATCACATCACATCACATCACATCACATCACATCACACACACGCATCACATCACATCACATCACATCACATCACATCACATCACATCACAAACCACATCCACATCACATCCGAACACACACCGATCACACCCACATCACAGTCACCATCACACACATCACATCACGATCACACCACCACCAACGTCCATCACATTACATCAACATCAGACACACATCACATCACATACATCACCATCACATCACATCACATCACATTCATCACATCACACATTCCGACATCACACAGAAACATCACAATCACATCACATCACATTTCATCATCACATCACACATCTGTGACATGCACAATTCAGGTATCATCACAGTCACATCACATCACACTCGAGAGCGCGGTCACATCAATCACATAGCCACATCACAATCACATCATCACTATCATGTCTATATACTCTCCTCTCTGAGAGCTCTAGAGTGCTCTAAGATCCAGTCATCACATCACATAAACATCACACACATCACATTCACATCCATCATATCACGATCACATCAACAACATCACATCACATCACATTCACATACTCTCCATGCACATCCACCATCATCACAATCACATCGACATCACATCACATCACAGCTCAGACATTCACATCACATTACCTCACCATCACATCACATCACATCAACATCACGATCAACTCAATCAATCAACATACATGCACATCAACATCACATCACATTGGGGTGCGGTGTGGACATAAACAATGTCACATCACATCCATCACATCACTCACATCACAATTCGATATCGAATCACATCAATCAACATCACAGTTGCACATCGAATCAATAATTCAAAATCACCTTACAGTCCACTCACCTAATCACAGATACGATCCAATCACAATCACATCACAATCACAATCAACTCACACCACACACACATCACATCATCCACATCAACCACACACACACCAAACAACATCACTCACCACACGCCCACACACCACTATCAACACAAAACCAACCACATCCAAGCGTCACACATCTACATCACATCGCAATCACATTATCATCACATCCGATAACATTCACAATTCACATCACATCACATACAGCACAGTCACACACATCACATCACATCACATCACAATCACATCAATCATACATCACATCAACATCAAATAACAATCACATCATATCATCACACAACATCACCAATCACATCAACATCACAACATCACATCACATCACATCACATCAACATCACATCTCAACATCACATCAAACATCACCATCACATCACATCCCAATCAATCAACATCACATTCAATCTTCATGCAACCATCAATCAACTATCACATCACTCACATCAACATCAACATCACATAAACAATCAAATCTAAACACTACATCACATCACACACATCACCACATCAACCATACATCAAAATAATAAAATCATCACCATCAACTAACATACACAATTACAAATCATTCACTCCATAACAAATAAACATAAACATCAACATCACACTCACATTCACAATCACATCACACATCACATCAACATCACATATCACATCACTCACATACATACATCACAATCCACATCAACATCAGCAATCACCATCACACCATCAATCACATCAACAATCAGCATACATCACCCACTACGCATCACATCACATAGATCACATCACATCACAATCACATCAACATCACATCAAATCTACATCACATCAACACAGTACTCACATCACTCACATCAATACATCCACACACGACACATCACATCACATCAATCACACCACACAACCTACATCACATCACACCCAACCACATCACACACATCACACACATCACACACGAGAACCATAACACACATCACATCACACCCACACCACAAACATCACATCAAACTCACATGTAATAACAGACGTGGCTTGTCTGGTTTTCAACTATGGCCTATATATATACGACAATCATTACAAATGTGATTGTTATGTAACAAAACATTTAATCCCACAGTTGATGTGTGGCACTGTTCTGCCATACTGTGTTGATGTCTTACCACTTATTCATATCAAAATCATTGGAAATCGGCCATCTCGCATTCGCGCACAGAGCTGTTGCATGCTGCCTGCACAGCCAGCTGCTCGATTGGATGACCCTGTCAAGAGACAATTTTGACGCCTGATTTCAGCAATGACTATATCTGGCTTGATGGCAATTTGGGCAATGGATTGGCTATTTCAGTCCATGAATGTAATTCCCTACAACCCCTGGACTCCTAACACACCAATCAGTAGGTGGCATAGTTCCATTATGTTAGTGCAATTGCCAGCAACCTCATGATGGCCTCTGGGCAGTTTTTTCTTCTTGTAGTTCCGTTAAAAACTAGGAAAAATCAATCGGAGGCAGGAGGATTGAGGCTCAATGCCCTACCCCCTGATTCATTCATTACAATGGTCACAAGCAGGCACATCGTCATGATATGTTTCGGAGGTGGCGCAATAATCTACCGGTGTTTCAAATTTAGAATAAGTGGGTGGAGAGCAAACCAGAACCCATGCGTGAAACAGAAGCCGTGCGAACGGGAATAATTAAAATTATTGGTGGTAACCAAACAGACAAAACCAGGCCCGCCTTCGTTACCGAATTCCTAGTGTGTCTCAGTAATCACCCATTGTTATTTTTTGTGCAATTCCCCCTAAAAAAAGTGCACGAGTATGAGTTGGGGCACTTGGGTATGTCTTAACCCTTTCAGCCTAGATGTGGATTGTACTGGATTGAATAACTTTTGATGCACATGTTTTGCAAAGCCAACTCTCAACCCACGAAATGCTTCATACGTCTGTTTCCATACCCAGCGGACCTACTATTGGGTACCAACTGGACAAAACACCCAAGCAAGCACTATAGAAATTGCCGACTCGCCTATCTGGATTGGATTGGGTTAGAATCTACATTCAGTGATCAGCTTTTAGCGTTCTGCTCACAGTTCTTGCAAGGGGAAGTAAAATGAGTGAGGTGTAAGGGACTAATTCACAATCCTGACGGAGGGTAAGAAACGGAATGCCCTTCATCATAGCGCCATGCCATGATTGAACAGTAGGCCATCTTGAATAATATGTAGGCACGATGGACTGTCTGCCTTCGAAGTTGATGGCTTAGCTACCCAGGTGAGGAGATGATTTGGAGATTTTCAACATATTTCGAAGAGAGTTCATATTCCCTCTCGGGCTCGTGGCTCAGGCACTCACATGAGCAGGTCGAAGCACGTGGCCCCCAGGGTTCGCCAACTTCAGCAATTCTCAGACCTTTTCAAAGGCCAAATTGGAAACTCAGTTTAAACCGAAGTTTAGCGATTAATAAGCTGCTAGAGTGGGTATGCAATTTCCAGCTAAACTCCCAAATCACACAACTAGACATTCGCTGAATTGCCAATTTAAAAAACCTCTCGAATGTTGGTCGTTTACCAGCCTCCAATTAGACACATTGTCGAGGGAGCATATCACCGTGGTATCCAATCAGTCCACTGATCAACTGAGTCAACGTACGTTGCACTACGTATGCCCCCGAAAACAATACCAAAGGTACCCAACTAACACCAGTAAGCAGCCAAAGAAAATAGGACAAATAAGAACTATTAGCGTCGGATGTACTTTAAATAAGACTCTTGGCTTCTCTTGACCCTCCGCGATCTCTGCATGAGCTTCCAAAGACTCCGGGCAGACTAACTCCCACACATATTATTATAGTTAGATGGTGTACCGTCATCAAAGATTTTCACTTGTCCAGCAAAGTGTCCTTATGTTCTTAATTCGAAAGTCATTTAATTGCCGCGTGGAATCATCGAAGAGATCATACAAAGAGGAGTTGATTTTTTTACTTATTAATGCGCACTGTCTGGGTCCATAGCAAAATCTGGATTTCCTGCCTAACTGGATCGCTAAGACCGTTACGCTCAAATGCAACCCCTGCTACGTAAGTATCAGCCGTCATTGGTCAGGGTTGTCTTGATCTGACTCTTTTACTGAAT
>JAJSRW010000851.1:0-20000 GCA_022414725.1 Microglena sp. YARC
CCAGTATTGATTTCCCCTGCTTCCTTAAGTCATTAGACTTCTATTAGCACTCTTCTGATTCTCTCCTTAGGCTACTCCCCTGTTGGATCATAGGGTGTACCAACTATTGAACATTCAGTACAGAGTACACCCACTATTGAAAGTGCAATTGTGAAACAGCTTCCTTCTTCTGACACTCTGCAAAGGCAGAATTCTAGCTGAACCTAAATAGAAATCCGTACTCAAGGACATTAGAACCTGAACTCATTCCTACCTGGGTACAGCTCTAGGGAGTAGACTCCTACTTCCAGACTTCGTTCCACTCTGTAAACAGCTCTACTATTGGAACCCCAAACTAGACTGTCACTGTCAGAGTTCATTCTATTAAACGCCTACCTCGGATACAAAGCCCTGGACACAAAGAGGTCCTACAGTTCTCCATAAACCTCCAACACACCACTCACTACTACACTCCAACATGAGTGGGATCTAGAACGTTGCTACTTCAAAAAACTTAACCGTAACTACCACAATCCCTTTTTAGTCAACTATTACCTGGCTAACAGGAAATCTTTCACTTAGGCTCTCTCCCACGGGGCCCACAGAACTCACAAACATATACTCATCCCATCTCCCCTCTACACCAACAACTTGAAGACACATCTGAGAACTATTTCTGAGAGTTATGCCTGCGACTAAAACAGCAATTTTCTCGGCTTCTCCCAGCTGCAAGTTTATCCTCCATACAATCATGTGGGATATGACATCTACAACCAATTAAGCAAATTAATGGTAAGTGGTGGGACATGAACTCTGAAACCACAAACGGCCCTAGTCTTCTCACTTCACAAGATTGGATACCAACTCCAGGGCACACACACCTACCAAAGCAATCCCCTCTTCCGTTCACACCCTTTTCAACCAGAAATTAACCACACACCAGGCCACCCTACTAGAGATGTTGACATGATCTCCCCACTAGTAACACCACACCCACTCACAACCGTCCCTGACCTCCCCACATATGGACCACATAACTTCCCCATGGCCTGCAGAACTCACAGATCACAACTTTACCAGCATTCAGGATAACTCCTCAGATCCTAATTTCCTCTGATCTCCTAAGACTCCACCTCAGATAAGGAAGATCCATTAATTCCCCCTCTTAAATCAAACAGACCCCACAGAAACTATTACTTAGCTCTGACGATGAGAACCTCCCAGATCAAAACAAAACATCTCCTACAAAGAAAATAATTTAAACTACCAACGCTCACACCCTGCACACACCAGATGCACAACACACCTCTCCCTAAACCTAGCAAAGTGTCCCTTCCTGGACTTCACTAAGTTTCCCCAATGCAGAATTTTTGCGGGCAGAACCTCCTACAAGAAACCCTCCTTCCAGACTCACCACCAAAACTTCCAACGAAAGAATTAAAATTACCCATACTACTTTCAATTTCCTGTTCAACAACAGCAAAAACTGCCACTCTATCTCACTAACATTTATCACCTCCAAACTGCAGAGGCATTTTCTCACCGGGGAAACACTCTATGACCATATTCGAACTAATGCGCCAGACATTGCTATTTCTCCACCGAAACAAAAACTCACTCCAACAATACAAGCATAATTAATGGATCCAAAACAGACGTCTCTGACTACCACTTTCATCACAGCAAGCAAAAACCATAAGCAGCTACCAATGCAGACAACATCGTTTACCGCTCCCGAGCTGGAGTCATCACACTTATCACAAAAGAAGACTCTTACTGCACACCTAATTAAACATTGAAATCCCCAACTGACATAGTCTGGTCACCTCACTCATCAAAACTATTAACAACATCACTCACAAATCCTAGGTTCTACATGCCCTGCAATGATCCTGCCAAAAGAGGCCCGCATCTAGAACACATTCATACATTTTCATATCCAGAACCCCTCTCACCCACTATATGCAGGGGGAGACTGAATGCAGCTTACTACCTTACTGATATAAGCAACACAGTCCATCACCTGGAGGACCAGCCTCACTACCAGCCAATCTTAATAAATATTCAATTCACCATCCACCATCTCCACGTCCCCACTTATTCAGACAACAACTCTCCTTACAGCCAGCAGGATAGATACATTCATTTTCTCATTCAACCCTCACCTGCCAACCATGGGACCCAGAAACCACACACCCAAAGGGAGACACACTTACCACTTGAACCCTGAACAACAAATTGCCTCCTCTCCTCGTCCACCTACCAACCTGGACACACCACCTCACAATCCAACACCCCCAACTGCAACTCCCTCTCAAGCAAACAGGACATGCCAAAGCCAAAGAGGCAATCTCAAATAAAATTCTCCTCAATTTCAACACAAGCCACATCAACATAAAAAAAGCTGACTATAGCACAAACTTACTGCGGAGAAATAAAACATCTGCACACATCCAACTATTAGACAAGAAACTCACAGCCACCATGCCAGAAAATCTTAAACAGCATGCAGATCAATCTTCATGATCACTTATACACTCAAGTTCTTCCATTCAGACTACATCTGCCCCATTAAGTCTAGCAACACCAGGCATTTTTTTGCCCAGACAAACTGCTAAAACTTTACAGACGTCTTAACTACCATATTAAAAACATCAAAGCACTCGAACAGCCTCCACTCACCTTGCCAACAACAATACATGGAGCTCAGAAGCACCGTCAATACGGCAGGGTACATTACTCACTACCTACTAAAAATCAAAAAAATAAACACTACTACAAAACCTACTTCCTGCCCTGGACTACTGCTCCTCTCTAACTGTGAATATCACAAAGTAGTTAGCAGGAACTAGTCACAATGCAGGCTGGCACTCAAAGAGGCAGAGAGGAACTGCCTCCATCAAGAAATTCAGACGCCGCCTCAGCACACGGCATCGACAAATCACAGGTTATATTTTCTCTCCTGAAACTACAACACATCACCACGAGAGATTTGCCTTCTGGACGCATCTCGAACACACTTAAGCAAACAAGTACCCAGGGTCTCCTGGGAAGTTTTGACCAAAACACATGGGTAAACTTATGTCACCGCTCCCACAGCCACCCATTCTTAGATGATTATACCCGACATGCCACTCCCCTCCAATGGGGAAACACACACAGACAAATACCACATTGAACCCAGCCAACTCCATACAAACCACTGCCTCCCTTACACCTATCTCTCTTCCTCAACCAACTATGATGACTGCATCAGGAAAACTCCTCCTAACAAAGCCACAGGCCCAGACGGCATACCTAATGAACTACTTATGTGCCTCCACAGGAAATGCACCTCACCATACACAACTCATGCAAGCTAGTATGGAATCCTGGGAGAAACACCAGACTGTGGCTGGAAAATCTCCCACACAGTCATGCTCTACAAAAAATCAGATCCTTGGCTTACCCCAAAATTACAGCCAATAGGCCCCTTAACAATGCTGTAGCCAAACTCTGGACCTTCTCTTGTTACCAACACTATTACTACCTTACTCTGAAACCAATCACATTCTCAGTGCCTGCCAAGAGGGTTTCAAGAAAATACAAAAGTACCTATAGACAACTCTTGGACCCTACTCCACAACATTGAGGATGCTGCCCTCTTCCACCAGGACCTTTATGCTGCCTACTTTGACTTTAGCTCTGCCTTCAACATGATTGATCACCAAAAACTTCTCTGCATTATGCACAGCTTGGGTTATTACCCATGATACTATAGATACAATTAAAGGAATTTACACAAACTCTACTACACATATCCTCCTTAACAATACATCTGGCTCCCCTATCCCCCATCACTAGGGGCACTATCCAGGGGACACTCTCTCCCCCTTACTCTTCATTATTTTCCTAGAACCCTACACAGATGGCTCCGTTCTGGAGGACGAGGATACAGAGCAGCATCCCTACCCTCCACAACAGCAGATGAAAACCACACTAGCAGCTTGGGGTATGCTGATGACACTGCCGTCTATCAGCTTGAAATCACTCCGGTAGAGTGGACAGTAGATTAAAGCAGCGGAACAGACGCACCAATCTATACACGGAGACAAGGATAACGTTACAGACACAGGAGACCCATAAAGGGGCACCTGTGGTGAAAGGAGGCGGTAGACAGGAACCTAACAGGGTACAGATCAGACCCGGAGACGTAGGTGACAGGAAGCTGCCACTGAGTCATCTCAAGATGACTCAGTCCACCGGGAAGCTGGCTCAGGAGAGCCGATAGTTCTAAGGGAGTACATAAGTAGTCACCAAGTCATAAAACGCGTGAGAGCACCGCTATACATGCTGATCTCCACCTATGACACAGGTGACATACAATAGTACTACTCCACCTATGGCACTGTGACATAGACTATATGTAACAAATTAAAAAAAAAAAATCAAAGAACTCCGAAAAAAAAAATCGAGAGAAACTTCAAATGAAAACCCGAAGGGTGTAAGGGAAGGTATGAAGCAAGGCAAAAGAACCAAAATTTGCCAAGTGGATATAAGAGGACAACTAAATATCAAAGTCGGGTAACAACGGTATAGAAAACCCGATCCGGGAATAGGAACCTAATGCCAATCAATGATAACTTAAAGAAACTTTAAATGTAACCAAAGAAACCCTAAAAATGTAACCAAAATTCCAGAATACATGTAACCAAAATTCTAGAATACATGTAACCAAAAAAAAATGGTTTAAGGAGAAGCAGTCATTCCAAACATGCGATGAAACGCCAGAACACCATAGGATCAAGGGGCTTGGTGAAGGGGTCAAGCACAGTTGTCCTTAGTGTTAACATAGGCAACATCCACCTGGCCATCCTCCACCAGCTCCTGGATATAGTGATGGATGACATCAATGTGCTTGTTGCGAGGGAGCAGCTGACAGTCATTGGCCCAGCTCAAGGACCCCAAGTTGTCACCCTGAATGGTGAACCAGGTCACAAGGCAGCCCTAGATCAATTCTCAAATTTTTCAACCATTGCACCTCCCTGGCAGTCTGAGACAGGGCCTGATACTCAGCCTCACTGGAGCTAACAGCAACAGTGGGTTGCCTTTTTGCTCATCCAGTTCACAAGGCAGCCCCCAGCAAGCACAGCATAGCCAGTCTGAGATCTCCTGTCAGACCCATCATCAGCAAAGGATGAGTCACTAAAGACAGTAAAAAGAGAAACCAGGGCTGTGAGTGTAAGTGAGGCCCAGATGGGAATGTTCTCTCAAATACAAAAGCAAGCGCTTGGCTGCAGCCCACAGGGGGGGCAGTGGGTTGAGCAGAAAACCTGGACAGGTAGCTAACAGCAAAAGAAATATCAGGCCTTGTGCATGTAGCCAGGTACAGCAAAGCCCCCACAAGAGAGAGGTACTGGCTATTAGAGGCCAGAGGTTCTCCAGGAGGGATCAGTGACAGTGCACTTGGACATGGGAACTGAAAACTTGGGCTTGGTAGCAGCAGTGAGACCAAACTGCTCCACCAGCTCAACAATGTAGGAGTGCTGGGAGAGGTCGATCTTAAACACACCTGCCGTCAGAATCAAGTGTGCAAGTCATGTCCAATGAAAGGAACTGGACAGGTACACCCATTTCCTTGACTTCCCACCCAGCTGCTTCCATAGCCTTGATCAGCAAGGCATACCTATGCAGCTCACTAAAAGCCACAGATAAAGTCATCCACATAGGTCAGGACATAGCTCCACCCACCAGTAGAAATCCCTCCTGAAATACAGAGCAGTTCAGCTTTGCACATGGTAAAACCGTGGGCAACCCAAACCTGCTTTACATCTTTGCTCCAAGCCCTGGGTGCCTGCTTCAAACCATAAAGATATTTAATTAGCTTGCACACAAGGGGGAACATTGTTCAGGACCAAGTTCATGAAAGCCCTCAGGCTGGTAGCAGAACAGGTCCAGACCAAGGTTCCAGCTTGGCATTCAAGAATGCAGTCTTGATGTCCAGCTGCCTCACAAACATTTTTTCTATGAGTGATGCAGCAAGGAGCACACGAAGACCTGCTTTAGAGGAGACGGGGGCATATACATCATGGTAGTCCAGCCCAGGACGTTGCAGAAAACCACGAACTACAAAACGAGCTTTAAAACGCAAAGAACCATCAGCCCCATGTTTCTTGACAAATAACCATCTGCCAGATAGAATCCTCTGCCTAGGAGGCTGTTGGAGTGAGGACCCAAGTGCCATGAGCATGGAGGGAGGCCATCTCATCCTTCATAGCCTGCAGCCAGAGATCTCTGTCTGGGTTGGTAGGTAACATTGCAGCTTTATAAGAGAGTTCAGTAGAGGTAGAAATAAAAGCCCCCACGTACAAGCAGTGTACTTGTACATGGGCAGCGGGGATATCAGCAGTATCAGCAGTAACCGGTAATAAAGCCCCAGCGCAGCACTCATGCGTGGTTGAACAAGGCCGGCCTCCTTTGCCTCTAAATCGTCGAAGCCTGGGTACACTGGAACACCCCAGCCATACGCAGTATCTGACCCGGACCAGTGTTCGAGGTCATTCACTCACATCATCTGTGACGGCCACATCGTCGCAATGCCTGGTCCGGTATAAACCACCAGGTATAGCAGGGGTGAAGTGATCAACAACTCCCGCGAGCTATCCGAATAGGTGGACGGGGGGTGGCGACTAGTGGGCAGTGGACCTGTACTAGGTTCCACTATGACCCGAGGCTGTCCTAATCCTACGACTTCACCGACGAAACGTGGCGCAGAGGAAGGCCCGGCGACCCCCTGAGATTCGAATAAATTAGAGCTTGAAGGAACATCAGACTCCCCCTGGCCCAATGCCGCCGCACGCGATACAGCACCATCATTACCTGGCCTGGGACGCATCGTCATCCCATGACCAGTAAAGCGGTCAACAATCGGGGTTGGTAAAGGCCCAGGACATTGTCAGTAGTATCAAGCCCTTTACCGATGATAGCGGCAGGGGTGCGAGAAAAATACTGAGATCCATCATAGGGAAAAAGCCCAGGGATACAGTTATAGCTAAAACTGTTCATAGAAGAGCACATCACGACTCTCTACCACCTGGCGCAACTTAGGAACCCAAACAAAATAAACCCTTACTCACCAGAGAATACCCAACCAGTCTACCAGATAACGCCCTTTCGTCAAGCTTATTGCGCTTCTTCCCATTCACTAAGGTAACATAGCATGGGCACCCGAACACGCGCAATAACGATACATCAGGTAGAACCCCAAAGAACAACTCATAAGGAGTCTTGTCACCCTGATTAGGCAGCCGGTTGCGTAGGTAACACGCGGCGAGGAAGGCATAGGGCCAGAAGGACTTAGTGAGCTTAGACTCCAAGTGAATGCTCCTAGCTACGTTCTGAAGGACCCCATTGTACCGTTCCACAGTCGCATTCTGCTGAGCAGTGTAAGCCATGGACAATTCATGCCACAGCACCAACCGATTCTAACCCAATCCTCGAACCACTTCACTAATAAATTCCTTAGCCCTATCAGACCTAAGACACTTGAAAACAAATCCATGCAGCTGAGTCATCCATCTGAGGATGGTAGTTTGAACTGCTAAGGGAGCTTCATCCCTGGTTCTCAAGCACAAGACCTCAGCATAGCCAGAGTATTGGTCAGTGAGACACAGAACATAAAACTCCCCACGCAAGCCCCTAATATTAAATGGCCCATGATGTCCAAGTGAAGGCGTTGTAATGGGGCACGGATCCTAGTTTTGCTTTCTTTAGGAAAAGGGATACGTTTTCCCTTTGCTTCTGACAAGCATCACATGGGATCTTAGACAGTCTTTGCACCTGTTGGAGAGTGAGGGGTAAGTTCTGAACCAAACCCTTCCTTACAAGGTTGTGCATGGCATCATAGCCAGGGTGACCCAGCCGCCTATGCCACAACCATTCAGGAGTGGTAGGGATCACAACTCCACCATCCTCATCAACATCAAGAGCAAAAGCTGGATAATCTTCAGCACCATACAAACGGCCACGAGGGGTGTGACAAGGCCTACATGCAAACTTGTACACACCATCACTGGAGGCAGGGAAAGACCACAGAACAGAAGAGCCCTGTGTGGCAGTACAACTAAGAGTATCAAAAGAAATCTTGCAGTTTGAGGCATGGGCAACAGCATTTACGGACATGAGGTTCACCGGACAGTGTGGGATGTAGAGAAACATTGGTTAAGTGATTGGGTGTTGGTAACCAATCACTACATAACACAATAGAACCCTGACCCACAGACCGTTGAACCACACCATCACCAAATTTAACTGCTGGCCCAGTCTCAGAAGCATGAAACACAGTGAACAAAGACATATCACCTGTGATTGACATCCCAGCTCCAGAATCAACATGCCAGACACCCTCAGACAGGCTCGGGCTGCAGACATTTGAAAATTTTCGCAGTGCAAGAGAAAAGGACAGAGCGTACCTCCTATTCTTGTCCAAAGCATACCCATCAATCTGAGCCTGCAAGGAGGCCAGCTGCCGCGGAGTAAGCACACCTGGAAGGGCCAAGGCCATGGGCACCGGATTGGTAACCGGTGCACCAGGCTTGGTCTTACGCAGGTGCGGATGCTTCGTGAAACAAGCGATCCTCCGAGTGGGTCGTCTTGCTGAGGCATGGGCCCCAAGTGCAATCCAGACGTCGCTTGTTGGAACCAGAACCCTGAGAACCAGATCCCTGCCCACGCTGAAAACGCAGCATTGGCAGGAACCTGGGGAGCGTCCCGGGACCAACCAGGATGCCTGGAGTCGGACCAGGGGGAGAGCAATGTTCAAAATGTCGAGAGAGACCGATATGCCTCCAGACAAGACCAGTAATCTTACAGTCTGTCTGTTAGCCAACATCATACCGTACTGGATCCGCAGCGATTCAAATCGGATCAAACGGATCCCATTCACAATGGTTTCCATGGCGTGGCGCTGAGTGACAGGATGTCCAGCACTGCGGAGGTCAGTGCACAGACTGCGAACCATGCGAAAGAAATCATCGACACGGTCAGAAGGGCCCATGTGCGCATTATGAAGTTCGATACGCATGAGAGGGGACTCTAGAGGCAAGGGCATCAGACTGCGTCTTCCGGATATCCAAAAGGATATCCCGAGGGGTGGCAAAGTCCTGGTATACCTTGACCATATCGTCCTCCATGTTCGCGAGCATCATAGTTAAACACATGAACTCCTGACGTTCGAGAGGCAGTGCACTGAACCCCAACAGTGCAGGATCAAACCGAGACTCACCATGAATGAGGGTATTAGACCCAGCTCCATTCGCAGAAGGGACAGGAGCCAAGGACCTACGAATGTCCATGAAATACTCCGCAGCAAGACCAGCGTCAAGAGCGCGCTGGTCGTCTATGTTCCTAATCACAGGAATGGACCTCGCAACACTCATAAGCAGCTCGAAATCTGGGCTAACAGGACACAGAGGGACAGGCACTCGCACAAACTGATAACCAAGCTTCTCGTGATCACTACGCCTCGTACCACCAAAGGAAACACCATGATCTGGGGGATACAGAATCCCAGAAGTGACTGGACCAAGAAAAGAACGACACCTGGTACCAAGCTCAGAGAAAGCAATCACTCGGCGATGCCTCAGCTTCACACTAACATTTGCCATTGTAGCCTGCATATCCATCCGACCGTACAAAGAGCGGTTCAAGGACTCACCATCCCGTCGATCCTGGTTGATCAGGCGTAGTCCCGCAAGTTCAAAGTCGGAGGAGATCCACCAGTGAGCAGATGCTCCCAAGATTCGCATGACCGCGTATATAGCATAGGAGGAGGGCCAGGGGCAGGAGGCAGCTCCCACCGGCGGAGGCGGAGGGGGTTCCAGGGAGGCACCAGCAGCAGAGGTGCGTGCAGAGGAAACAGCAGCCTCGCGAGAGCGAGTGTGGTAGCCAGGGAGGCCACGCTCCATGGGGGCAGATGCAGAGGAAAAAGAAGCAAAGCCCTTCAAGAAAGTGGGCTTATCCACCTCCGGGTAAGCCGGGGGAACAGGCTCAAAGGGAGGCGCCGACGAAGGCTGAGGCTGATACACAGGCGAAAGCTCTCGATTAGGCATCTGCTGATCAGCAGGCTCATACACCGGCGAAACAGCGGAAGTCTCAAAGACACGAGTGGCAGCAGCAGATGGGGTCACGCCACCGAAGTCAGCACTCGTAGCACTCTTCAAGTCCTCCTCATCATCAGTAGTAGTAGAGTAGTCTTCATCATAATTGAAGGGGACGCAATGAGGCTGCGGGTCTGATGCACAACGGATGATCTGTGTCTGTACACAACACAGCTTCATCAGGACATCCTCAACATCAGAGGACAGGCGTCGAACATTGAGAGAAGGAACCGTAAAGTTGGAGGATTGATCGGGGGGGGTTACTTCCTTGATGGCGGAAGGACCCTCCTCTCCGGCAGCAGAGGCCGCTGGCGCGCAGTCGTCTAGCCAATCTAGAGGAACCTTCACCCCCGTTGGGAGGATTCGGTCGCATCCATTGGCTCACAATGACACTGCGGATCCCACGAGCCCATGAAACACCATTAAGTTTGGTAAGTTTCCACAAAGCCGGCAGGAGGCCCTCGCGGAAGTTGCATTATCAAAGCAGTGGTAGTGATGAGGAGCCCAGTAACCTATCAGCTTGAAATCACTCCGGTAGAGTGGACAGTAGATTAAAGCAGCGGAACAGACGCACCAATCTATACACGGAGACAAGGATAACGTTACAGACACAGGAGACCCATAAAGGGGCACCTGTGGTGAAAGGAGGCGGTAGACAGGAACCTAACAGGGTACAGATCAGACCGGAGACGTAGGTGACAGGAAGCTGCCACTGAGTCATCTCAAGATGACTCAGTCCCACGGGAAGCTGGCTCAGGAGAGCCGATAGTTCTAAGGGAGTACATAAGTAGTCACCAAGTCATAAAACGCGTGAGAGCACCGCTATACATGCTGATACCGTCCTAACCGGCAGCTCAGAGGACCTTCGCATCCAATGTGGTAAAGTTCAAACTTTTAGTATCTGGTCGGGCATCCCTCTTAACGCCACTAAATGTGTGGTTAGTGGCATACTCCACAAATCACACCCCTCACAACCTACTCACAACAACACACTCAAACAAAGGCTAGAAAAAATTCCTCTAGGAAATTCCTATGCTACCTACCAGCCGCCAGACCAAGCCTATAAATACCTGGGGGTTCACATCTCACTCACCTTAAATTGGAAAACTCAACTTCACTCTACTATTGAAACCATCCACAACAAAGGCTTGAGTATCCTCACTAAAGCTAAAATAGGGGCAACCCCCACCCAATGTCTACGAATAATCTCACAATGTGTCAGAGCAGCTATTAAATACCCCATGATAGTAGCTCCCTTCTCACTAACCGACATTCATGTCATTGACAGAGCAGTATTAAAACAGTTAAACTCTGCTGCTCCCTTCCTAGATCCTTTCCGAACAAGAGCACTCCACCTCCCTAAAAACAGAGGCAGGACTAGGGGTGCCTTCTCTACTCACTGAATATACTCAGATTACTGCAACAGCCCTCACCCAGTCCATGAACGACCAAGGTCACCTGGGAATTCTCACCAGGGCTCTTCTTGACAAATCAACCTCCACCATGACCACTCTAGATCCTCTCTCTCTCTCTCCAGCAAGCAACTTAAATATATGTCCCTAACCCGCCAGCTGGAAATTATTAAAAAATCTGACATAATAATTTCTTGGAATGACACAGAACTCCTTGACAAACTTAACATACACTCTCTCCCTCTTCCACCACAGGCAATCCCTGTCTCACTAATGACTCCTTTTCACGACCTGGACATCTACTCATACCACGACCTGGTCACCCCCATGGGAAACTCATCTTATCAGCACTACAGACCTCTCTCTTATTACTTCACACAAAATTACTAAACACCACAAACGATCCCTGAACCGCCTCACCGCACACCTCTCCTCCTTCCAAACCGTCACTCCTCCCAACTCACTCTGACCCACTCCCCCTCTCCCACAGGCAACTTGCGCCTGGCTACGCAATTTCGCAGAACACGACAGACAACGTTAAATTTTCCTGCTCCTATCGAATCCTCCACCCCCACTTACCCAGCGCTACCAAACCTCACGCCTCCGTTACTGATGCAGACTACGAGGCGGACCCCACTGGGGACCTGGAAGGAAACCAATGGTGGGCGTGGCCCACGCAGATCGCAGGCAGTCACGCGCACCAAGCATGGGGCTGCCCCAACAGTGACGCCACCTGGTCAGCGCGCCATTACTTGTGCAAATCCTGGATCCGACACTCCTCCTCCTCCAAATTCTACCGCGCATATAAAATAACCTCCACCTCGCACCCTGACAGGATCCGCGAGGCCATGACATTCCCAGCCAGCAGCGCACCTGCACCACCGGCGCGCCTGCTTCACCTTACTTTAGGATCTCAGTACAGAGCCCTGCACATTACGAGCTGGCGGGGCAAGCGCTCTTACAACGACGACAAACTTGCCTCCACCACCGTTGTCCACGTCCAATGGGCCCCAACCATCATGCACAACGACCATATCAACTCCTACACACGCATGGGATACAGCATCCACCATTGCACACCTCTCACCCCCACTACCTCCACTATACACTGGAAGCCTCAATCTCACCATGCGGCTCACCTTGTTGAACTGGTAGGACAACCAACATATGACCAATTAACCCACACCTTTAAAACCACTCCTCCGATAACCACATACCTCAATCCCAGGAAGGACACCCACCTCACTAACCTCCAGCAACAAGGCCAATGGGCCACCTCCCAGGATTTAATGCTGACAACCACAACCTTGTTCACAAACTTCTGAAAAATTGACACACACGACAGACACCCAGACTGGGACATTCAACCACCCTCAGCCTACATTATACAAACAGGCATCCTCACTACTCTGGATGGCCAATCCACACACACACATACCAACGTTTCATATCTTAATAACCCCACAGGTCACTGTCTTGGGCACATTCCCAACGACAGGCTCACCTCTCTTAAACAAAACTATGACCACTTTAAAAATCACCACCCAACCAAATGGAACCAACTGACCCAAGGAGGAACATACCACACTGACCTAGCTGCCCTCTTTCACCAGATACAGAGCTGCTCCTGCTGCACTAACATTCTGTCTCCCTTCCTCTACCAAGCAGCAGCTGCTCTGGGCATTACTCACCATCGTACCTCCAATCCTCTCAGCTACGACCAAAGCCTCACCAGCTTCTCTTCTACCAGCCCTGCTGACCAAGCTCTTTGGCTCCAACCAAGACCCTTTCTTACCATCTGGACTGGGGGCTCACTGGTGGACATTCCCAATTCCACCACACAAGCACACCAAGCTCTAAGGTGGGTCTAGCCAGTGCTGACCATGCTGAAAAATACTCTCAGCCCTACCTGCACTCTGATGCTCCTCCCTGATGACCTTGCTGCCCCTTACAAAACTCTCCTCCACCACTCCTGGATCCACTACATTGACTCTAGACCACAGTCTGAATTTTATACTACCTCTGAAATATGGCTTGGCAGCAAATCTCACACCCCACCCTCCACTCAAAAATTACACCTCATCCTTATATGCAACCCTCACATCCAAGAGACTTACTTTCCTAAACTCCCAGACTTTATTGACCAATGGACATACTACATGCAAAGCCTCTCCTCATCCTGGGAGCCCTCTACTATCACACCACCTTCCACACTTACTTTCACTGACATTGTCATCACCTACCCTCGGAAACTTAAATCTCTTGCCAAAAATCCCTGGCAACCTCTACTCCACCAACACTTTTCCCCCTCTCCTCTTACCATTACCCACCCCTGTTTTTACCTTTGCTACCCCTCCTCTGGCTTCCAGGGTCTAACACAGATGGTAGCCTAATAAAAGGTAAACCAGGGCATCCTAGCAAAATAGGTGCTGCAGTTTATGTCCCGGCTGCAGGACAAAGCTACACCATCAACCCTGGGGGAATAGGGGCCACCAAAACTAACAACCGGGCAGAACTGGTAGCCATCCACCAAGCCCTTTCTCAACATTGACTATGACAAATCTCTTACCCTTCATACAGACAGCCCTCTGCCTCTCTTCAACTTATTAAAAAAAATGATTCATGACCCCACCACAACAACCCGTTCCATTCATACTGAATTACTGCAATCAATTCAAAAAACACCTCATTCAACGCATCTTGCATGGCTCACACATCACCCTTTGTAAAGTCCGTTCCCACACAGGTTATCCTTGGGAAATGACAGAGCAGACACTCTGGCACGCAAGGCAGCTGAGCACCCTACCTCAACTAATTTTACTTGATAACACTGGGGAAATCCCCGCCACAATGTTTACTGGCCTACAGTTCAACCTCCTCGTACACCCATGGGAGATATCCCCCCAAGAATTTTAGCACCTAACCTTACACAAGGTATCACCTCTAACCTACCCACTAGCTGCCACCTTGGTCAACACCCTCTTAAAGGGATTTATGCAACCACCTGGGCTGAAAACACCCCCAACCAACTTCCTCAAGCAAGTAACAAATTTTGGACCTCAACCCTTATCCAGCATAAAACTAAATTCCACATCCTTAAGCCCGCTGGGGTAGACTGTGGAACCGTAAACTTGCATTCCGCTGGAAACTCCCTTATATTACCAGCACTCACCCACCCACGAACTCCCTATGCCCCATCTGCCACACCTGTGAGGGACGGAGCGGCCACATCCTGGCGGGTTGCACACACCGGGACTTTCAAGGGGCTCTACATTAAGAGACATGACGCCGCAGTGCGACTCATCCACAAGGCCATCTGCACAGGAGCCTAGGATCTCGCAGAATGATCATGGACGCTGGCAAGGAAGAGGACCTTCCCAGGGGGGTCCTGGGGAAACGTCTCCCCGACTGGCTACGCCCCTCCACTATTACTGTAGCGGATTGGAAGAGGATGAGACCTGATCTTGCCGTCCTACCTGACATAGACTCTCCTACCTGTATGTCTGATAAAGAACTCTGGGTTCTTGAGCTTGGATACTGCTCTGATACTAATCACGCTACTAAGTTTATTACTAAACATGCCCAGCATGTTGAATTAGTCAATGGCCTTTCGATCGGCTGGGATACCTTGTTCACTATGAAGTTATTACCGTTGGGTACAACTGGGTACTATTCCTACCTCTTTTTGACTTCTATGACCACTCTTGGACTTCAGAGATCCTGTGCCTCAAACTGGCGGACACAGTCCATTCTCACACCATTACTAGTTTCCAGAGTATTTTTACAGTGGCAGACGCTTTATGGAAACACACCCCGGGTCGATACCCGGGACTAGCACACAGGACCGTCCCCTCTCAGGTTTTGTCTTACCAGCTGTATTGTGCCGGTGCTTCCCAACCGGGGGTGAAAAACCCCCGTATTAAAGCTGCACTGGCATGATGGGGCTACGGTGCCTGTTTGTTTCAGGCATCGGTGGTAATTCTTTTTACTGAGATGGGTCCTACGGTGGTATAGCTAGCTCCGGCTTTACGCTATGGTGTACTTAACTTCACGTCCTGTGAGTCACGGTTCTACACGGATGTAACAATTTCAATTTCAATTTCAATTTCAATAGTTCGGTATTGTCACAATAGAGATCATACTCAAAAGCGTACAGTGGAGTAGTTCGGCATAGTTACATTAGGGATCACGCTCATCAGTAGCTTATTTAGAGTTATTTTTGTTTTCGGCATAGTCACAGTAGGATCATAATCAGGAGCTTCCCACTGGTGCCACTGTGGCCTCACTGCTTCCCAATGCTTTGCTCGGCTGGGCTTTGAGTCTCCGGGAGGCAGCTGCAGCGCCCATGACATGGGCATCAATGATAAGGAGGCCCTGGTTGGCTGACGTTAACACCAATGTGGTGAGCAGCTAAGGAGGGCATGGGGCAGAGGTGTAGAGTGGAGCTAGCGTTGACTCTTAGGGCATATAAGGGATGGGGGTGGGGGGCATGGTAAGACAAAGGGGCAAGAGGGGCAAGGGGGGCATGGCACACACACCACTCCTGACCCCCCCCACCCCCCACCCCCCCCCCACGCACACACACACATACACTCCCTCACCTCCCCTTCCAACACCACCCTCACACACACACACACACACACACACACACATAGACCCCCCCCCTCTCCCACGCCACACACACGGCACATACACTCCCTGACCCCCCCCCCCCCCCCCGCCCCCCCCCAAAAAAACCTCCCCCCCGCAAAAAAACACAAACACCCCCCCGCACACACACATACACTCCTGACCTCACCCCCCACGTACCACCCCACACATCACACACACACGACACATATGTCACACCAACAGCAACACCTCACACACAAACACACACATAGAACCCCCCCCACCCCCCACAACAACAACAACCCACCACCACACACACACACACAAAGGCACACATACGCTCCCTGACCCCCCCCAACCACCACGACCTTTTTCACAAACACACAACATCTCCCACCACCACCTCAACACAACACACAACCAGAACCCCCCCCCCCCCACACCCACACATACAACAGACACAACACACAACAACAAACAACAGCTGGGGTGCACCACACACACACACAAAAACACATGCAATCCCTGGACGACCTCCCCCCCCTCCACCCACCCACACAATCCCTGACCTTCCCACCCCACGCTACACACACACAAACACGAATACACAGAAACAAACACACTCCTGACCAATAGCACCCCCACCACCCACGCACTCCATGACCTCCCCTCACCCCACACCACAAACACACAAACACTCCCTGCCCACCTCCCCCCCCCAAACACACACACTCCCTGACCCCCTGGTTTACTTGTTTTCGTTGTAGCAGCTTTGTCTTTGCATGAGGGGACTAGATGGAGGAGTGATCCAAGCGAATAAATCGGATGCATGATACAAGGCACCCTTACCCACATAACCCGTCACACCCTACCCATCCATGCATGCATGATACAAACCCACCTAAACAGGCCACCCCCTACACATCCATGCATGCTACAAAAGGCAACCTTACGCACACCCTCACCTAACCATCCATGCATGTACAAGGCACCTTAACACACATCCTATCCATCCATGGGCATGATACACGAACCTTTAAGATGCACAAAATTAGTAGATTAGAGATTTCCTGCCACACGAAGGGTGTCCAACCTCTTGCTCAACTGTGTCTATATTATAAAACGTTTCCTGCAATGGTCCTGCGACCTTCCCATTTGAATAGGGCCCTGCCTGTAGTTCTGAGCGGACGTGCTCCACCATCCTTCCAGCGCGCTGAAAAGTTTGACTCGAGGGTGTAAATGACACACCATCTGCCCTTACGCAGCAAGTCGCGAGTCTCTGCCGACTGCGAGCGTCGGGCCCTGGAATAATGAGACCAACTAGTTAACAGTTGGAAGAAAGGGTGTGGCGAAAACAGCAGAGCTAATGATTCGCGACAGAGATAGAAAATCCGACTTTAAGTTTTTAGGCGCCGAAAGAGGTGTCGGGCCGCCCTTCCGGGCCTGTTGGGTTCCAATCTTCATTTTTCGTACCGCTGTTGGGGGTGGTACAATTTGGAGTTTATCCTTACTCATCGACAGAGTACTGGGGGGGCTGGGCCAGGTGAGGGGCTGGGCCTGGGCCCTGGGCCTGGGCTGGGCCAACCTGTATCGGACTTCATCGGACAGGGCATCGGAGTATCCGATGGGAGAATCTGTTAGTCCTGCGTGGGATGAGGTAGGTCGGCATGAGCTAATCGGTTGTTGTCCTGCTGCCCTTCAGCCTAATATAGTTCCTTGGAAGGATCGAGTGTCACCTGAGTGATTCTGACGTCTGGAACCGTTCAAGATGAACACCATATGGTCTTCGAATTTACTGACGAAGCCTTACTGCATTCGAGAAGAAAGTATCAGAACTTGATTTCCCAATCTGAGAGTAAAATGATTCCTCTACGTTACCTGGTGTGCCATCCAGAAGTTGAAGGTCAAGCGAAGCTTTCCTCTGTCCATCCATGAAAGTATGAATTTGATCAAGTTTTTTTATAGGTATTATTAGTTTTCATGGTTTTTGATCGTTCTCAGAAGAAGAAAAGAAGAACAAATGGAGGTGGAATGAAAAAATTCTGGAGGGGGAAATGAAATAGGAAGAAATGATTTGTCACGCAGGTTCCTTATAATTCGAGTCCCCCCGAGCGATACACATGTAAACCAGTGGGTGTCGGGGGGGCTTAGAATTGGAAGACGGCGAGCAGCCCGAAGTTGGCTGAAAGACCATGTAACAATTCAAATACATGGAATTGTCACATACGTTGGCATAGTGATTGGCCAAAGGTGAGATTTGATATCATATGAATATATGATTTCATACAAATTGCATATATGAGATGTTATTTAAATGGTTACTTTGGCCTAGTCAGACTGACGGCATCATATTTATTCATATGATATCATTTGATGACATGATATCATATGATGACATGGCATCATATTTATTCATATCATATCATATGATGACATGATATCATATGATATCATATTGCGGTTCAGTATGTATGTTACACTCCAGGGGAAACCAGATATTCTCAAGGGACTTGCCCAAATCAACACATTACATTATCATCGACAGGCCATTATTGACCCAACACAAGGCCGCTCCACACTATCCAGGAGGGGTCTTCCAACAAATCATCCAAATAAGATAGGCAATATTGCAGCAAGCAAGCATTATTGTCAGCACTAATTCCATCCATCCATGTATTTAACCCTGACAAAATAAGAGAGGCAATATTCTCCATGTATTTAACCCTGACAAAATAAGATAGGCAATGTCAAGTTGCCTGGGCAATCTTGCAGCAAGCAAGCATCATTGTCAGCATTAATTCCATCCATGTATTCAAAATTTCAAACCTGATAAATTAACACGAAGTGTGCAGTCCCATCCTAGAGAATGTACAGTGCTATTCAACATTCGACTGTGCAGTCCCATCCTAGCGAATGTACAGTGCTATTCAACATTCGACTGTGCAGTCCCATCCTAGCGAATGTACAGTGCTATTCAACATTCGACTGTGCAGTCCCATCCTAGCGAATGTACAGCTCATCCTAATTTGAATGTTATCAGCATCAATTGCGGTTCACTCAATCTGTTTATGTCTTGGTGACTACTTATGTACTTTCTTAGAACTATCGGTACAGACAGTAAATCCTTTTCTGTCTGTACTGTGTCAGCTTCCCGTAGACTGTGTCATCCTTCATGACACGGTGACAGCTTCCTGTAGGCTGCGTCCCCTGATCCCCTGACAACGCGCTGTATAGCCTGATACCTGATTAGGTTCCAGGCTTTTCGCCCCTTCCACCGCTGGTGTCCTTTGTTGTTCCCCAGTCGCTGTAAAGTATTCTCATCTCCGTGTAGCTGATAAATGTACACTTCCAATCTAGCGCGAGGCAATCACAAATGCCTATCGGGGTTGCTCAATCCCTCACGTTTCACATCAGACACATATTTGTAAGGCTTTGTTGAGTTGCAAACGTTGATTTGGGCTATTGAGAGGAAGATTTTGAAAACATCTCATAACTCAACCGACATGGTAGCTTTGTCCAGTTAAAGTAGCAGCCCGTTATCTACCGCGTAAGATGGGGCCCCCTTAATACCACGCCCCATCAGGCGTTATCATTACTCATTACGTCTCAAAACGTAGCTTGTGAAAGACTCTTGAACAACGCTGATGTTTAGATGATTAAATTGTGTACTTTTGTATACACAGATTTAGATAACAGCTCCGCCCCAAAACACAGATTGTGAAGGACTGCTGAACAACGCTGATGCCTAGCATATATACCTTTGTAGATAAGCCCTACCCAACGAACTTGAACTGGGTTACATGTCTCCAGACAGCAATTTGGCTACTCGCCCTTTTTTTAAATAAAGCTACCCCCTACCAGG
>JAJSRW010000851.1:25000-35805 GCA_022414725.1 Microglena sp. YARC
TGGGTGTGTGGGTGGGGGTAGTGCCTGGGGGGTGGGAGGGGAGGGGAGGGGGTGGATGGTGGTGATGTGGGTGTGTGGGTGTGTGGGTGGGGGTAGTGCTGGGGGGGTGGGAGGGGAGGGGAGGGGGTGGATGGTGGTGGTGTGGGTGGGTGGGTGTGGTGGGTGGGGTAGTGCCTGGGGGGTGGGAGGGGAAGGGGAGGGGGGTGGATGGTGGTGGTGTGGGTGGGTGGGTGGGTGGGTGGGGGTAGTGCCTGGGGGGTGGGAGGGGAGGGGAGGGGAGGGGGTGGATGGTGGTGGTGTGGGTGGGTGGGTGGGTGGGTGGGGGTAATGCCTGGGGGGTGGAGGGGAGGGGAGGGGTGGATGGTGGTGGTGTGGGTGGGTGTGTGGGTGGGGGTAGTGCCTGGGGGGTGGGAGGGGAGGGGAGGGGGTGGATGGTGGTGGTGTGGGTGGGTGGGTGGGTGGGTGGGGGTAGTGCCTGGGGGGTAGTGGTCTGGAAGTCATCATGAGCTTTCCCTTGTTTTCCATAGGGTTTCCATTTGAGTACCATGCATTTGCAAACGGTACATTTGTAAATGGTACATTTGTGCACCGTACATTTCTGTATCATACATTTGTGAACTGTACATTTGTGCACCGTACATTTGAGCACCGTACATGTGTGCACCGTATATTTGTGCACCGTACATTTGAGCACCGTACATGGGTGCACCGTACATTTGTGCACCGTACATTTCTGTATCATACATGTGTGCACCATACATTTGTGCACCTTACATTTGTGAACTGTACATTTGTGCACCGTACATTTCTGTATCATACATGTGTGCACCATACATTTGAGCACCGTACATGTGTGCACCGTACATTTGTGCACCGTACATTTCTGTATCATACATTTGTGAACTGTACATTTGTGCACCGTACATTTGTGAACTGTACATTTGTGCACCGTACATTTCTGTATCATACATGTGTGCATCGTACATTTGTGAACTGTACATTTGTGCACCGTACATTTCTGTATCATACATGTGTGTACCGTACATTTGTGCACCGTACATTTCTGTATCATACATTTATGAACTGTACATTTGTGCACCGTACATTTGTGAACTGTACATTTGTGAACTGTACATTTATGCACCGTACATTTCTGTATCATACATGTGTGCACCGTACATTTGTGCAACGTAAATTTCTGTATCATACATTTGTGCACCGTACATTTGTGAACTGTACATTTGTGCACCGTACATTTCTTTATCATACATTTGTGCACCGTACATTTGTGCACCGTACATTTGTGCACCTTACATTTGTGCATCGCACATTTCTGTATCATACATTTGTGAACTGTACATTTGTGCACCGTACATTTGTGAACTGTACATTTGTGCACCGTACATTTATGAACTGTACATTTGTGCACCGTACATGTGTGTACCGTACAGGTAGGTGCCATACATGTGTGTGACCCTGTACATTTCTATATCATACATTTGGTGAACCGTACATTTGAGTACCCCGTAGCATTTGCATGCCGTACATTTGTGTATTTGTGTACTGTACATGTGTGAACCGTACATGTGTGAACAGTACATTTGAAAACCGTACATTTGTAAACCGCACATTTGTGAACCGTACATTTGTGAACGGTACGCTTGTGCACCACACATTTGTGAACTGTACATTTACATGCCATACATTTGTGTGCCTTACATTTGTGAACCGCACATTTGCATGCCGTACATTTGTGTATTAGTGTACCGTACATTTGTAAACCGTACATGTGCGAACCGCACATTTGTACGTAACCGTACATGTGTAAACCGTACATGTGTAAACCGTACATGTGTAAACCGTACATGTGTAAACCGTACATGTGCGAACCGTACATGTGTAAACCGTACATGTGTCCCGTACATGTGTCGTAACATGTGTAACCGTACATGTGTAAACCGTATAACATGTGTATACATGTGTAAACCGTACATGTGTAAACCGTACATGTGTAAACCGTACATGTGTAAACCGTACATGTGTAAACCGTACATGTGTAAACCGTACCCGTCATGTGCTAAAACCGTACATGTGTAAACCGTACATGTGTAAAACCGTAAGATGTGTAAACCGTACATGTGTAAACCGTACATGTGTAAACCGTACATGTGCGAACCGTACATGTGTAAACCGTACATGTGTAAACCGTACATGTGTAAACCGTACATGTGTAAACCGTACATGTGCGAACCGTACATGTGTAAACCGTACATGTGTAAACGGTACATGTGCGAACCGCACATTTGTGCACCATACATCTGCATGCCTTACATTTGTGAACCCAAGGTACTTGTATTAGTGAGTCCTGGTAGTGTTGTCTGCAGGCGTAGGGTACAGGTTCACCAACAGACAACGGCCCCAAAGATATTGCCCCATGCGTCCTTGGGTTGATGCCGAAGCACCATGCAAATGCCAATGCTCATGCACAGTAGTGCATACATACATGGGGAACGGCAATATGACATCATATGATATCATATAATCCCGGCAGTCGGACTAGGCTAAAGTTACCATATTTATACAATATCATCTGATGCAGTTTGTATGATACTCGCCTTTGGTCAACATCCAGCCCCTAAACATGCATAGTGAAACTTACAGTGGGGTCAGATTCAGCCATAGCAGGGGGGGGGAGCGCCATGCCCAATGGGGCAGCCAGGAGACACACAGCCAACGCCACACTCGAGGTGGCGGAGATGATGCTCTGGGTGGCTGACTCACAACTGGGGCCACGCCATGCTGACGTAACGCACGAGGAAGAACGGTGGCTGGATCGGAGGGTGATCGCACCCCCACCGACGGCGGTTTTGTTTTTTGTCTGGCGAACCAAGTTGGGTTGGCAGTTGAACCTAAGCATGCTGGGTGTAGATCGTAGAGGAAGCTTCGAACGGGTCGCTAGTTCAGCGGAGATGAGGGATTGTCGGATGAATTGAGCAGGTATGATCGAAGCAGGGTCGAATGTATGCTGGAAACTAGGCTCGATTCGGGATTGGGAAAGTTCGCTGCTGTTTAGGGTTGGGGCCCTGCTAAATATGACAGGTTGGTTACCGACCCGAGCCAACCTTGGAAACCCGGGTCCAGGGGGTCCGGGGGGTCCGGGATTAGGGTTGCTTGAGAGGTCCCGAGAGGACACAGTCTGATGCAACTCTCTCAGTGCCCGACGATATGCTGTCGGAAAGTTTCTCTCGCATATGCCCGGATTTTAATTTTTTCTGGACCTCGCATCGGTAGGGGATAGGACGGGGCGGGGGGTTGGAGGGGTGTTTCGATGAGATGCAGGTGATGAGATGCTGCTGGCGGAAAGAGCCACCAAGCCATCGCCACGGGCGCCAATGAGCCGGTGACAAGGTCATACTGTGTGACCGTGTCTACGACCTGCGGCACACGTCAGCATGGACAGATCAAAAAGCTCCGTATGCAGACTTTCCACGAACCTGTTTCTCAAGCATGCAAGCATACTCCCCTGCACAGTGTATTAGCTGGTTGGGGGGGCATATACTACTCGGATACTTTCCCTAATCGGACACCACGTTTTCCCAGAACGAAAGTCTCCATCGGCAGTGGTCAAGCAGGCTGCACATTTCCAACGTGAACTTCCTACATCTGTGAGACGTTATCTGCCTGAGTGGGCACTGTTTGAAGTACGGGATTCCATTTCCAACGTGAACTTCTTACTTGTGTAAGACATTATCTGCCTGAGTGGGCGCTGTTTTGAGTAAGGTATCCCATTTCCTGCGTGAAAATCGTTTTAGTGTTAATGCAATAAAATGAACTTTACTCCAACAGTTTAAAAGGTTCCTGGTTATAAACCAATATGTTGCGATGATAATGCTATGATTTGAATTGTTCGTGTTACTGCCGAAGACGGCGAGTAGCCTTAAAGGCTGTAGCCATGTTGATTTGTTCAAGTTGTAGTTGAGTTCAAGTTGAATTAGTTCCTGCCCTGGTCGTGATGAGGTCAGCTAGGGCAACATCCTGCATCATTCGGTGATGGAAATCACAGTACCGATATTCAATGACGGAGTTTCAGAATGTAATCACTGATTCCAACCAATATTGGTATAGCTATCAACAGAGGCAACTTCTCACGGCCTTCCACATTTGGATTTCACACCGGTATCAATTGTGTTAGGGGTCCCACTTCCTGGGGTGGAACAAATTAATGCAGTCTCGTAGAGGAATCACTTGTTGTCAGATTGGGAAATCCTTGTCCTAGTGACATTGACATTCTTGGCAGTAACGTAAATGATCTTTTAAACTCAAACTTGGTTACATGGCTTCAGCCATAATTAAACTGCTCGACAATCTTCCAGCAGTAAAACATTAATAATCAACGGTATGTGCATCATTCAAGCGGGTATGTGCATCATTCAACGGGTATGTGCATCATTCAACGGGTATGCACATCATTCAACGGGTATGTGCATAATTTAACGGGTATATACATCATTCAACGGGTTTGTACATTATTTAACGGGTTTGTACACCATTCAAAGGGTATGTACATCATTCAACAGGTATGGTATGTACATATGGTATGTTCCAGTCCACTAGTCCAGGTGAGAGCCAATAAGACTAAAGAGTATTTCCCAACCTCACACAATCAAGATAATTATATACTATGCACATCATTCGACGGCTATTAACCAAAACACTATTCAGATCGGATCCCCGACTTGAACTTGAACTTGGGCTTGAGAGACTTGAACTTGAACTTGGGCTTGAGAGACTTGAACTTTAACTTTGAGCTCTTGCCTCCAAGGCACTTTAATATCTTGTCCTCCAAAATCCTAAGGGTAGTCCGAGGGTAGTCGACCACTCGACCTACCTTTCCATGACCTACACCTTGGAGAGCACATTTCACTTGTATCAAGTTTGGATAAACAAAGGGAAACTATTATCTACAGTCCAGCGCCGTTTCGCTGCTGCTTTGAAGTCTTGGTAGTGCCTCAGCACTCTGCTGCTGTCGCTGCTGTCCATTACTCCGCATAAATGCATCATTCTGGTGCTGCTGCTTTGTACTTATCTGCAGTGTCGCACCAGGTTTTTTCTTTTAAGCAATATACCGCTTTTAGCGATTAAACCCATCGCTATCGAGATTGGCATAGCGATGTAAGCAATTTAAGCAATGGCAACTTGAATACTGGCCAGCCCAGCAAGCCCAGCCAGCGATCTGTCTTGGCCTGGGATCTCACCTAGCCTATAACTGGAGAGTATTTTACCACTACTATTGTAACTACTTTTATTACAACCTAGAAACCCTGACACGGCAGTTACAAAAGAGCGGTCGCTTTCTCAGGCAGTCGCACAGTCACACTGTTTTGCTGTTGCTCCTTGTCAATCTGCAGTCCCACACCGCTCTGCTGCTGCTTGCTGCTGCCATTCCTCTGCAAGGCACACCCTTTGTTCTGCTGCTGTTTGTACTTATTGGCAGTGCTGCAGCACACTGCTGCTGCTGGTTCTACCACCAATCTCTCTGCAAAACGGAATCATTATGCTGCTGCTGCTGCTGTTGCTGCTTTGCACTTTATATCTATAGTGCCGCACTGGTCTGCTGATTGTTTACTCCTTTCATGCTCAGACAAATTGAAAATTGAAAAATGAAAAAATTGAAAATTCGAACATCCAAGTTAGTCACACTGCCGGGGACAGTTGACCTTACTAAGGACGTGTTATTATCGACACCGGTTCGTAAGCACACCTTCCTCGAGGTTGGCAACGAGGCTAGAACCAGTCACGTAGTCACGTTTCATACGGTTGACGGCCACCGTAAGAACCGAAACGCTCCGGACGGTTCGAACCTGGCATCTCCTTCGGTCAAGGTCGAATACTCTGCCATTGAGCCACTCCGAGTCCGGATCAGGATATGCTCTGTCACATACAGTTCTTCTGCTGCTCCTGGTGCTGTCCATTACTTAGTAGGACATAATTGTTTCGGCCACCGGAGTTCGAGCCCCGCTGCCAGAAGTCGGCGGGTGGTTTCTCGAGTCCGACTTTAGGGCGGTGTTGTTTCACTGCTAGGACATGAGCCCCTTGTAATCTTTTATTGTTCCCCTTGTAATCTTGAGTCCGACTTTAGGACGGTGTTGTTTCACTGCTAGGACATGAGCCCCTTGTAATCTTTCTTTCCCCTTGTAATCTTTATATTGTTCTGCTGGTCCTGCTCCTGCTGCTGCTGCTGCTGCTGCTGGTATTTCTACTCCGTATGCAGTTATCTATCTTGTCGCACCACCCTATTGCGGCAAGTCATGGCTCTGCTCAACCCCACGATCTTCCTTCTCCGTGACACATGGCAGGAGCTTTGTCATGAAGACCTCCTCAGGGACGAGCACAGCCCCACCTGCATATTGCTTGTTGGAGAGTACAATTCCCGGAGTCACAGTCAGACACACAAAGCTGTCTTTCAGATTTTACACGCACCTTTCCTTCAGCTGCTTGCTCTGGTCAGGACCCCACCCCCACAAAAATCCCCAATCAGCAGGGCCTGCGGCTTACTTGAACTACTGTGAAACGCCTGTGGCACGGTCATGAGGAATTGGACTCCAGCTGCTAGTCGTTAGCTTTTTCGTGGGAGTGCCATGCTTTGTTGTGCTCAAGCGCTCTCCGGGGGTGCTGCAGTACAGCGTCAGCGGACGCTTGGAGCGGCTCATCATTGCGCGCAACTGCATAGCGATATTAACCACTTCTGACAATCCTTTCTGGCACTCCACCCTTGCACTCCTGTCAAAATAATGACATGGAATGCGATAGCCACGCTTGAACTGCAGGTTGGTGACGATATCAGTCACAGCTTTTTTGTTGGAGGGCGCAACAGGAACAGCACGCATGTTTGAAACGCCATGGCTTTTGCGGGAAACGCCAGGGCTGGTGGCGTTTGGAGGGCCACACTGCATCCACCAGTAGGTGCAGTGTGTGGTGCTGAAGAAGTAGAGGCACCAGGGAGCCAGACTCCAGCTCTTCCACTAAGACTTGAGCATGACAGTCTTCCAGCCATAGATGCTTATGGGGTGTTCCTAAGCCAACCCCATAGCGTATCCATTTCTCGCTCCATTTCTTCAGCAACAATGCAGTAGGCTTTGGAGGAGTTTCTCCTCATCTCCTAAAGCAAAACAGGCAATATGCAGAGTTTTTTTCGTTTCCGTTTCAGAAAGGGGGTTCTTCGTTCAGGGTATCAATTCGGTATCCAGGGCGTCAGTATTTGGTACTCTCAGAGGGTGGGGTCCAGGTACCCCAAAGGGGTCTGAATTGGGTAGGGTTGATTGGGGGTTGGGGGTTGATTGGGGTTGATTGAGGGTTGGGGTTTGAATCGGGTGTTGGGGGGTTGAGGGTGTTGGGGGTTGATTGGGGGTTGATTGGGGGTTGATTTTGGGGTTGGGGGTTGATTGGGGTTTGGAGGGGTTGGGGTTTGGGGGGTTTGATTGGGTGTTGGGGGGGTTGATTGGGGGTTGGGGGGTCTGATTGGGGGTTGGGGTTTGGGGGGTTGATTGGGGTTTGGGGGGTTTGAGGGTTGGGGGGTTGATGATTGGTGTTTGGGGGGTTTGGGGGTTGGGGTTTGATTGGGGCGTTTATTGTTGGGGGGTTGATTGGGGGTTGATTGGGGGTTTATTGGGGGGGTTGGGGGGTGATTGGGGGTTGGGGGGTTTGAATTGGCGGGGGGCACGGGGTTGGGGGGGTTGTTGGGGTGGGGGGTTGATTTTGGGGGTTGATTGGGGTTGGGGTTGGGGGGATTGATTGGGGGTTGGGGGGGTTGATTGGGGGGTTGAATTTGGGGTTTGGGGGGATTGGGGGGTTTGATTGGGGGTTGGGGGTGATTGGGGGTTTAGATTGGGGGTTGGGGGGTTGATTGGGGTTGGGGGGTTGATTGGGGTTGAATTGAGGGTTGGGGGGTCGAACGCGGTTTGGGGGTTGGGGGTTGGGGGTTGATTGGGCTTGGGGGGTTTGGGGGGTTGATTTGGTTGATTGGGGTTTGGGGGGTGATGGCGGGGTGGGGTTTGGGGGGGGGGGATGGGGGTTTGGGGATTGGGGGTTGGGGGGTTGATGGGGGGGGTTGATGAGGGGTTGATTGGGGGTTGATTGGGGGTTTGGGGGGTTGATTGGCTGGGTTGGGAGGGTTTGATTGGGGGGTTGGGGGGGTTGATTGGGGGTTGGGGGGTTGAGTTGGGGGTTGATTGGGGGTTTATTGGGTGTTGGGGGGGTGATTGGGTGGGGTTGGGGGGTTGATTAGGGGGTTGATTGGGGAAGGTTGGGGGGTTTGATTTGGGGGTTGGGGGGTTAATTGGGGGTTGATTGGGTTTGGGGGGTGATTGGGGTGTTTGGGGGTTTGATTGGGTGTTGGGGGTGATTGGTGTTGGGGGTTGATTGGGGGTTGGGGGGTTTGATTGGGGGTTGATCGGAAGTTTGATTGGGGGTTTATTGGGGGTTGGGGTTGATTGGGGGTTTGATTGGGGGTTGGGGGGGTGATTGGGTGGTTTGGGGGTTGATTGGGGGTTGATTTGGGGGTTGGGGGTTGAATTGGGGGTGATTGGGGGTTGGGGGGTCGCGAACGGGGTTGGGGGGTTGATTTGGGGGTTGGGGGGTTGATTGGGGGTTGGAGGTTGGGATTGGGGGTTGATTGCGATTGATTGGGGGTTTGATTGGGGGTGGGTTGGGGGTTGATGGGGGTTGATTGATGGGTTTGGGGGGTTGATTGGGCGGTTGGGGGGTTGATTGGGGTTGGGGGTTGGATTGGGGTTTGGGGGGTTGATTGGGGGTTGGGGGTTTGATTGGTGGGTTGATATGGGGGTTGGGGGTTGGGGGGTTGATTGGGGTTTGATTGAGGGTTTTGGGGGGTTTGAGAGACGGTTGGCGGGGCCGCGCCGGGTGAATGGCGCGGGTTGATTGGGGGGTCCTGACATTTGAGAGGGTTCATCGATGATTTGGGGGGTTGGATGCGGGGGTTTTGGGGGGTTTGATTGGGGTTTGATTGGGGGTGATGACTTTGGGGTTGCCTTCCCTTACTTCGGGGGTATCGGCGCGGGCGTTTGTACCTGGGGGCTTAGGGGGGCTTGACCTCCTAACACGGCGGCATTCATGATTGGGCCCGCCTGTTGGGACGCCGTGGCCCAGCCTTTTCGACACTCTGGGGGTTGGCGGGGCTTGGAAAACATTGAGGGGCTTGACTTGGCCCGGTTGCGGGGGCCTATGATTGAGGGTGTGTGGGCATCCACACCGGGTGTGATCTGCCGCCGGGCTTCGCGCGAGGCGCTTCGATCTCGGCGCCGGCTATCGGCCCCGGCCAGGCGGTCCCTGATTGCGGCCCGGTCCTGATAGAGAAGTTATTGTGGGGTATGATTGGGGGTTGGGGGTTGATTGGGGTTTATGTGAGGGGGTTTGTTGGGGTGTTGATTGGGGGTTGGGGGGGTTGATTGGTGCGTCTGGATTCGAGGGTTGGGGGGATCGCAACCGGGCGGTCTGGGGGGTTGATTGGACGGGTTGGGGGATATGATTGGAGGTTTGGGGGGTTGTTGGCGGCTTGAATTGGAGGGTTGATTGGGGGGTTGGGGGGGTGAATTGGGGGATAAGGGGGGTTGATTGGGCGGTTTGGGCGGGATTGACTATTTGGTGCGGTTGATTGACGGGTGTGGGCTCGGGATTGATTGGGGGTTATTGGGGGTTGATTGAGGGTTGATTGGAGGTGTTGTATTGAAGGTTTGGGGGGTTGAATTGAGTATCAATAGATCCCCGCACAGGGTTGGGGGGGGTTGATTGGGCCACGGTTGGGGGGATTGACTTGGGGGCTTGGCGGGTTGATTGGAGGGTTTGATTGGGGGTTTATTGGGTGTTGGGGGGGTGATTACGGAGGGTTGGGGGGACTTAATTAGGGGTTGATTGGGGGATGTTGGGGGGTTTGATTGGGGGGTTTGGGGGGTTAATTGGGGGGGTTGCACCTTGAGGGTGCTTGGGGGGGTTGACATTGGCGTGAATATGTGCACGGGCCAATTGATTCTGGGAATGGTTGGCGGGTCTGACTCTGGGTGTTGGGGGGGTTGATTTGGCCCCAGACCCAGGCGTTGGGGGGTTGTATAGGGGGTTCGATCCGCCGACCAAGTTGATTGCGGTGGTTGAGTATCTCACGCGCGGCGTTGGTCAGAGGAGTTGATTGGGGGGTTGATTGGTGGGTTGGGGGGGGATCCCCTCACCCCCATGGTAGGTTGCATAGTAGCCGGGATTGAATACCCTGCCTGACGCGGTTGCATCTCGCAAAAACGGATCCGCGTTAGGGGCGGTCTGGAATCTTGGCAGACAGGCCTATGACAATTGGGGACGGGTTGGGCACATTGCACCACGAGGGCCCCTCACAACAACGCCCCCCTTCACCCAGCGCCCCACCCCACCACCACCACCCATCCGACAGACGGGCCCGCCAGCGCCATACTGGTGACCCGGGACAACACGCACGACACTGGACACCGAGGAACTGAAGCTGTGATTGCCGAGGGTCATAGAGCACGCGGGGAGATTGCAATCCGTCGAGAGAAAGAGAGAATTGGGAGGGTTTATGATAATGGGCGGGTCATGATTGCAAATCCATAGGTTGATTGGGGGGTTGATTGGAAAGGGTGGGGGGTTTTGATGGGGGTATGATTGCAAGGGTTTGAGGTGAGAGATCAGTTGATTTGGGGGTTGGGGGATTATTTGAATATGGGGGTCTGGGTGGGTTGCTTTGGGGGGATACTGATTGGGCGCGTTGATTGGGCACAGGGTTG
>JAJSRW010002054.1:0-41392 GCA_022414725.1 Microglena sp. YARC
TACCCCGGTCTGGCTACTAAGCCCTAGCCCAGTTTAATGCTCCTGATATTTGAATTGTTATAATGCTTTTTACGGCGCTTTCGGGCAGATTCTTGGTGAAATGTAACAAGGAAAATGTAACAATGAACTAAGACCCTTTGCCAACTGGATTTCAAGTCTGAGCTTCAAGAATAAGTCAAAGCCATGGACCCCTTTGCAAGTTCGTATTGCCATGCTTTTCTGAGACCCACTTTGAAGGGGGGAATGGCATTTTGCCCAATGCTCAAGGCGACATACGGTACATACATTACATTGCATTGCATTGCATTAATTGACATTAGCATTTACATTACATTTACATACATACATTACAGTTACGATTACATTACCATTACATACATTACCATTACATTACATTACTATTACATCGTTAAAGTCTACTTGACACCGCGGGGGTGTATTAGACTCTGCTGCTATTAAACAAAAGAAAAAGCACCACAAAGAAAAAAAACCCATTACATCAGGGGTGTGTCGAGGACAACCAAAACCCAACTCCCAACCACCTATGGGGTAGGGTGGCGTATGGTATTACCACATAGAGACAATGAACGAAACTTAAAAACCTCGACATAACTGACAACGACAGTGTTGCTCCAAGCAATTCCCATGTCTCAGCTCGCTAGTACTGGTACATCGTATTAATGCATGCACGTGTCCGGGATTCGGGATCCGCCTTGACGTGCAGCTGGGCGGCGAGCTTGCAAGCTGCTGGATCTCAGCACCCGAATCCAATCACCGACTGGGCACCTGCGCGCACGAGCCTCAGCGCCTCTTGTCGGTGCGCTGTCAGACTTTTAAACTGAATTACTCGCTACGGGAGAGATCCAAAAACTCTTGTCTTGCTTGCCCCAACGTCAAGTTCCCGGCGTGGCCTTCTGGTATCTCCCCTACCTTGACCCCCGCCCTACCCCCTGCGTCAAGTAAACCGAGACATTACACTCTAGACAATTGACGTCAGCAGAGATCAAGGGGTTGCAGGTCATTCCGTACGCAGCAGATACCGCTCCAAATCCGATAACAGTTACAGCATGCGGAGTCGGCGCCACAGCGTGGCGTCGGTCAAACCCTAAACCACCTGCTGCGGATGTTTACTTGACCGCCACGCGTCGCGGCCCTACCTCGTATTCGAAAATCTTTGTTGCGAGGGGTACTCCCGATAATATTATCTTCAGGAGATATTGGTCTTCTCGTACATTTCGTAATCAGTATCTTCAGGAGATATTCTCTTGTGCCACTCAGTCTCTTTTTGTACGGTAGTTTTGAAAAAGAAAAGAAAAAGCAGTACGCACAAGGCGGCGTTGAAGGAAGCTGACCAAAGGGGGTCCGGACAAAACACCATGGTTATCATTGACGTGTGTAACGTGCGCGTGCGCGTGCGTCAGGCATACTATACTTAACCCTCCTTATTTTAATCGCCTCTCGAAGCATATCTTGCGACGTTAAGAGAGAGGATTGCTTGATCGACGCGACGGGCACTGAATACATCAACACAAACATATCCTTGCGATAATTGAAGCGACTACTTGTCGCGTAGCCACGGTTTGCTCCTCCCAATATATTCTACTTTGAAGAAGGCTCCTGCTAGGTATCGAAGCGCGACACCAGCACGGGTGAGTCCGCCTGGCTGCATGGATCACCGCACTGGTTGGCACACATATCTCTTTTGCAGTTCGCTCACTTGTACGGCTGTCTCGCCACCTTCAGTTAATAGACCATAATCGGTGCTCAGCTCAAGGTTTGTCGGGTGGGTGGGGGGTGGGGGGGGGGGGCGGGGGGGGGCGGGGGGGGGGGCCGGGGGCGGGGCGGGCTCGAGGTGCACTGCAGCAACGGCGGAAGCCATTGCCTCGCAAGCGACCACCGGCGCAAAATTCTCTCCGCTTCTCATGTCACATCGCCAGTTGGCGCACCAGTCGACCATCTCAGATACACACGTTCATTTTTGCTGAGCAGCTGGCGTTCTCGTATCTGCCTGTTGTAGTCGGGAAGAGTTATCCGTGGCCTGTAGTCCCACTGGTGAAACGACAGCGCGCCCTGGGCCACTACGGGCCACCACTGCCGTTCCCTGAAACTTTTGCGCGGTTAATATCTTCGATAAATACTCTTAAGATCCTGCGCAACCACCTCAAATTGCCAAGCGCTTTCTTCCTCACTACTTTTGCCCCTGGTGGTTTTCTATGTTAAAACCAGGGCGGAAGCTAGTAGCGAAGGCAAGGACTGGCCAACTGAATTGCATTGCGCAATCCACGCAGCTGATCCACACAACCACCACGAACTGCTACTGTTAAGTCTTGCTTTCGACTTGTTAAGATGCGCTGGGGGCCCAGCGCATGGCAATCCCGCAGAAACCGTCGCTTCGAACCATACGCCTTGTGGCCTAGACATACGATACCCACGGAAACCGGGAGCCGGGATGCCACTGTTCATCTCCAGGTGTGGTTGCGCCATCCTTAAGCATCGTTGGCAGCATTCAGCCAAGCCAACAACAACGCAGCTTGGCACGATCTCGAATAGCCCGCACAATCGGATTAACAGCCCTAGCAAATTGCTGATCAAACTACCGCAAGTCCTCAAGCCTACTTCTGCGCCACCCTGGACTGTAACATACAATGCATACGTAAGAGGGTGGAGGCGTTCGCGAGTCGATCGGGTCCTGGTACGAAGAAGATTTCGAAGGTCTGAATGAACAGGATATACATGCAACCATCACATACCTTGTGCTATTATGACCAGGAACGGAAATATAGTGTATGGAAAACTAGTGTCACAATGGATATTAGTTTTTCATAATAAACTCAAAATTCGGTGAGCACGTCCTTGTCCGAACACTACGCGGTCAACATCAAGCCCGTAGCATCACATACACCAACCCACAAACACTCCACTTTCCGCACCACCTCTTCAACGCTGCTGCCACCCTCGCTGCCGGCCCAAACGCAGCTCACAAGGCGATTTCAGCAACTACTGCGCGTTTTAACTCGCAGCGGCCTGATTCTCAGCACAATGGATTTTATGCTAATGCACATAACATCCGCACCTTTAAACCCTGCCACACACATTACTCCATCCAACTCTGGCTCGCCCACCCCACCCTCAACCCACCAGCCCACCAACTCTCTCACTTACACCAACGCAACATCCACCTCTCCCACCCACATACCAACCGCACACATCACCTCCCACATCACTCACCCACCACACTCTCCCACCCCACTTCCCGCAGCCGCACCCGGCAGCCCCCGCTCGCGGCAAAGCAGCTGCATGGCTGAACTTCAATTGTATTGCACAGTCCTACTGGTTCCTCATGATATGCTATCGCTGCTTGCTTCACTTCCTACAGAACATCCGCCCATCACCATATCCACCCAACTTTTCTCACCCTCTCTTCAAGGCCGGCGCAATCCGCTGGCGGGCCAAGCAGCTGCATGGCTGAACTTCAATTAGTATTCACCAGTCCTACTGTTCTCAGGATAAGCATGTGCTGCTCTGCTTCCACCTCCATCACACCATCCCATCACCATACCACCCACTTTTCTCACTCCCTGCCTCTTTCAGCCGCGCCAACCCGCTGCGGCAAAGCACTGCCATGGCTGAACTGCAATTAGTCATTCACAGTTCTGTGTTCTCATTTGATAAATGCTTTTCTCTGTGGTCTTCACCTTCATCACATCATCGAGTCCAAGGAGGCTAAAAATGCTTCTATGACTTCTTAAATGGGAGAAACTCACAGGTAGCCCAGCAGCTTTTAGGCAGCTCACTGAGCCATTATTTCAACCAGTACATGCTACCAATCACTCTCTCTACTGCCGCACACGCACATCACACGTCCCGCGCCTCACACAGCCTTCTCTCTCTTCTCCAAGCACGAGCGCAGCTTCTAGGCAGCTCTCCGAGCACCGATATTTCCAACAGTAACATGCTACACCCCACTGCACTCTCTCTCCATCGCGCCAGACATTCACAGGTGGGTCCATAGCTTTTCTTTTCAGCCACCGGGACCGCGCCGGCGGCCAGCCAGCTCCTCTATGCAGCTTCTCCGGAGCCCCGATCTTCAACAGTACAAATCGCTACACCATCCGCATCTCTCTGCGACGACATTCACATGTGCGGTCATCAGGTTTATTTTCAGCCACTACAGCCACGCTTCACGCGCCCAGTCTCCGCAGCCCGATATTCAACAGTACCCAATGCTACACTCATGATTCTTATGGACGACATTACATCGTCGGGTCACTCAGCTTTTCTTTTCAGCCACGAGCAGCACTTCCTCACGGCACTTCTCCGAGCCCGCATACTTCACACTACAACTTTGCTACCATGACTTTCTTATGAAGACATTCACAGTGGGTCATCAGCTTGGGCTTCTTTTCGCAGGACGCCAGCCCCAAGCTCTCTAGGCAGCTCTTCGAGCCCGTCATTAACAACAGTCCATCGCTACCATCGACTTCTTGGAAGCAACACAGGTTGCCCAGCAGACTTTGGCGCTCTCTGAAGCCCCAAATATTTCAACATTACCAAATGTGGAGGGCGGCTGACTGCGATCGGGAGAAAACTTGCAGGTGGGTTTCAAGCTTTCTTTTTGGCTTCAATCAGCAGCTTCTAGGCAGCCTCTGAGCCCCGATATTTCAACAAATACCAATGCTGCCATGCTGATAATGCCGACAAACTCGCAGATTGGGGTCTAGCTTTTATCTTTCAGCCAAGCACAGCTTCTCGGCACGCTCCCTGAGCCCAGGATATTAAACAGTACCAATGCTCCACACCCCATCGACTGCATAATGGAAGAAACTCAAGGTGGATTACACTTTTCTTTCGGCTTCAATCAGCAGGCTTCTAGGCAGCTCATAGCCCAATATTAAACAGTACAATGCTGCCCATCGACTGCTAATGGGAGAACTCACAGGTGGGTATCTTCTTTCAAGCTAAGAGCAGCCTTCTACGCAGCTCCCTGAGCCCAGATCAATTTCAACCCTTACCTAAGCCTCACAACACACCCTCAACCCTCACCTCACTCTCAGCCCGCCCTAGAGAGAGAATATATAGAAGACGGCGGAGACACTTCTCACCCCCACCCCCTCAACCCTAACACATATAATCAGCCCCCTCACCCACCTCTCAACGCTTTATCCAGAGAGACCATACTACACTCACCCTTCCCACCTCGTCGGAGAGACTTCATCACCCCCACCAAACTCACCCTACCCCTCACCACACTGCTCTCAGTTCACATTCACAAATTTCTATAATCGGAGAAGAACATTATTGCACCCTCGACCCACCTACTTTGCGAGAGACCTCACTCCTTACTCCTAAACTCACACTCCCCCTACACCCTCTCCCCCCACCCCTACATTTTTTCAGGGGAGAGACCTGACCCCTGACCCCTCACCTCGCCCCACATCCTCAGAGAGACCTCACCCAACACCCCTCACCCTACCCTCTGCCCCACCTCCTCGGGAGAGACCCCTCACCCTCGCGCCCACCCTCAAATAAGGATGAGACCCACCTCACCCTCACCTGCCCACCCTCCTCCGGGAGAGATCTCCTCAACCTTATAGACATCCTCTCCGGGAGAGAACCCTCACCCCCACGCCCACGTTTTCAGGGAGAGACCCTGCACCTACCTTAATCAGGAGAGACCCTCTAACCCCTCACCCCCTCACCCTCACCCCCATCCCACACCCACAGCTCCCTCACAACCCCAACACCCCAGCCCCCAACCACACGCACCCCAACACCCACAACACCCCAACCCGCCCCCTACCTCTCTATCCCCTGCAGATAGGAGTGCCAAAACTATAGAGAATGACTGGATATCATGGAGAGTTTTCATACTTTCCCAGCTCTGCCTGTTTGCAGCACCTGCAGTCACTACCCGCCCACCCACCTTGCCCAGCTTCCATCGGTCATCACCCACCTATGACTTGTGATCACCCACCCACCCACCCATGCCCATCATCCCACGCCAGCAACCGACGCGACCGCTCATCACAATCACCTACCCTTACCCACCCGCTTTATCACCCCCCCCCCCCCCTCCCCTCCCCTCCCCACACACACACCCTTCCTACTGGTTGATCATAAACTCACCCCCGTGCTTGCTGCTCAAAAACCCACCCACTCACCCGCCAACAACCCGACCGCTTCCTTCGCTCATCAATCAACCTACCCTTCCCAACCGCTTATCCCCCCCCCCCCCCCACACACACACACACCACACCACTTCCCACTGGATCATAAAACCCACCCCCTTGCTTTGCTGCTCAACCCACCTACTCACCCGCCAACAACCCGACCCGACCGCCCCGCTCATCAATCAACCTACCCTTCCCACCCGCTTATCACCCCCCCCCCCCCCTCACCCCCCCACACACACACCCTTCCCACTGGATCATAAACTCACCCCCCTGTGCTTGCTGCTCAACCCACCCACTCACCCGCCAACAACCCGACCGCGTCGCTCATCAATTCAACCTACCCTTCCCACGCCGCTTATCCCCCCCCCCCCACACACACACACACACACACACACACACCCTTCCCACTGGATCATAAAACCCACCCCCTTTGCTTGCTGCTCAACCCACCCACTCACCCGCCAACAACCGACCGCCCGCTCATCAATCAACCTACCCTTCCCACCCGCTTATCACCCCCCCCCCCCCCCCCCCCCCCCCCCCCCCCCCCCCCCCCCCCCCCCCGCCTCCCCCCCCACACACACACCCTTCCTACTGGATCATAAACCCACCCCCGTGCTTGCTGCTCAACCCACCCACTCACCGCGCAACAACCCGACCGCCCGCTCATCAATCAACCTACCCTTCCCACCCGCTTATCCCCCCCCCCCCACACACACACACACACACACCCTTCCCACTGGATCATAAACCCACCCCCTTGCTTGCTGCTCAACCACCCACTCACCCGCCAACAACCCGACCGCCCGCTCATCAATCAACCTACCCTTCCCACCCGCTTATCAACCCCCCCCCCCCACACACACACACACACACACACACACACACACACACACACACACACCCTTCCCACTGGATCATCAACCCACCCCCTTGCTTGCTTATCAACCCACCCACCCACCCACCATCATCCACTCGCCCGCTCACCAATCAACCTACCCTTCCCACCCGCTTATCAACCCACCCGCCCACCCACCCCACCCACCCTTCCCACTGGCTCATCACCCACCCCGTGTTTGCTTATCAACCCAGCCACCCACCAGCTTATCAACCCACCCGCCCACCCACCCCACCCACCCTTCCCACTGGCTCATCAAACCCACCCCCATGCTTGCTTATCAACCCACCCACTCACCCGCCACAACCTACCGCCTGCTTATCAACAAACCTACCCTTCCACCCGCTTATCAACCCACCCGCGCATCCACCCTTCCCACCCTTCCACCCGCTTATCAACCCACCCGCGCGTCCACCCTTCCCACCCTTCCACCCGCTTATCAACCCACCCGCGCGTCCACGCTTCCCACCCTTCCACCCGCTTATCAACCCACCCGCGCGTCCACCCTTCCCACCCTTCCACCCGCTTATCAACCCACCCGCCCGTCCACCCTCCGTAACCGCCTACAGGATCAAAGCGCACGCCAATCAGGGTCGGATAAAAGTCAGGAGAGTTTTCAAACTGTCAACTCTGGTGTTGCTTATCAACCCATCCCCCTCACCACTCGCCCCTCCCCTCACCATCTGCAACCGCCTATAAGATCGGAGCGCTCGCCAATCCGGATCCGATGCAAGTGCAAATAGTTTTTGTATTCATATCCTCTGTCCCCTCCTCTCCTGCCCCTTTCCTTTCCCCTCACCCTTACCTATCCCCTCCCACCTATCCCCTCCCATTGAAATTTAAATTGAAATTGTTACATCCGTGTAATGCCGGTACTCACAGGACGTGAAGTTAAGGACACCATAGCCGGAGCTAGCTATAGTCACCGTAGGGACACCTCATTCAAAAAGAATCACCACCGATGCCTGACACCGTCAGACACCGTGGCCATATTATGCCAGTTGCAGCTTAACACGGGGGGTTTTCACCCCGGTTAGGAAGCACCAACATAATGCAGCTGGCAAGACAAAAACTGAGGGGGGGCACGGTCTGTGTGCTAGTCCCCGGGTGTCGACCCGGGGTGTGCTTCCATAAAACGTCTGCACTGTAAAATACTCTGAAAGCTAGTGATGGTGTGGGAGTGGACTTTGTCCGCCAGTTTAAGGGCACACGGTCTCTTAAGTCCAAGTGTGGTCATAGAAGTCCAAAAAGAGGTTGGAATAGTACCTGTTGTTCCAATGGTGATAACTTCGTAGCGAACGAGGTATCCAGCCGATCTAAGGCCATTTACTAATTCAACATGCTGGGCGTGGTTAGTGATAGTGCTGGGCGTGTCTAGGAGGGCAAGTCTAGGCACGCATGTCTAGTGATAGTGCTGGGGCGGCTGGGCCCAGCACTATCACTAGACATGCGTGCCGCCCGCATGGTGACTAGCAGTCGCACAGACTGTGCGACTAGCATGGTGACTAGGCAAACCATTTACTAATTCAACATGCTGGGCGTGTTTAGTGATAAACTTAGTAGCATGGTTGGTATCAGAGCAGTATCCAAGCTCAAGAACCCAAAGTTCCTTATCAGCCATACAGGTAGGAGAGTCTATGTCAGGTAGGACGGCGAGGTCAGGTCTCATTCTCTTCCAGTCCTCTACAGTAATAGTGGGGGGGCGTAGCCAGTCAGGGAGACGTTTGCCCAGGACCCCCCTGGGGAGGTCCTCTTCCTTGCCAGCGTCCATGATCATTCTGCGGGATCCCAGGGCTCTGGTGCAAATGGCCTTGTGGATGAGTCGCACTGCGGCGTAATGTCTCTTGATATAGAGCCCCTTGAAAGTCCGGTGTGGGCAGCCCGCCAGGATGTTATCCCCTCCCACCTATCCCCTCCTTTCCCCTCCTCTCCTGCCCGTCTCCTTTCCCCTCCTCTCCTCACCCTCACCTATCCCCTCCCCCCTGAAGGATCGGATTGCTCGCCAATCCGGATCCGATGAAAGTGCCGATAGTTTTAATACTGTTGACTCTGCTGTTGCGGCCATCCTGTGAGAGAGACCCCTCACCCCCCACCCTCTCTCCCACTTCTCCTCATGGGAAGAACCCTCACCCCCCACCCCCCACTCTCTATCCCACTTCTCCTCATGGGAAAAACCCACACATCTCACCCTCACCTATCCCCTCCCTCCTGTAGGATCGAAGCGCCCGCCAATCCGGATCCGATGAAAGTGCAGAGAGTTTTAATACTGTCGTCTCTGGTGTTGCGGCCATCCTGCGGGAGAGACAACGGAACCAGGCGTTTGAGTTGTCTGTGCGCGAGATCTGTCAAGACGCCAGGTATGTTGGATTCTGTTGATCCTACTGTTGTTTCTGTTGACTCTGGTGTTGCAACCATTCTGCGGGAGAGACAACGTTACCAGGCGTTTGAGTTGTCTGTGTGCGAGATCTGTCAAGACGCTAGGTATGTTGGATTCTGTTGATCCTACTGTTGATTCTGTTGACTCTGGTGTTGCAACCATTCTGCGGGACAGACAACGAAACCAGGCGTTGGAATTGTCTGTGCGCGAGATCTGTCTAGACGCTAGATATGTTTCGCTGTGTAGGGTTTAGGGTTAGTGTGTGTGTGTGGGGGGGGGGGGGGGGGGGGGTCATCAACCCACCCTCCCACCCGCCCTTCCCACCCGCCTAGCAACCCACCACCCACCCACCCACCCTTCCCACCCACCCTTCCATCCCACTTAGCAACCCACCCACCCACCCTTCCCACCCACCCTTCCATCCCACTTATCAACCCACCCACAACCCCCCCCGGCCCATCAACCCGCCTCCATGCTTATCAACCCACCCACACACCCTTCCCACCCACCCTTCCATCCCACTTATCAATCCACCCACAACCCCCCCGGCCCATCAACCCGCCTCCATGCTTATCAAACCCACCCACACACCCTTCCCACCCACCCTTCCATCCCACTTATCAACCCACCCACAACCCCCCCGGCCAATCAACCCACCCACAAAGCCCCCGGCCAATCAACCCACCCACAAAGCCCCCGGCCCATCAACCCGCCCACAACCCCCCGGACCATCAACCCGCCTCCATGCTTATCAACCCACCCACAACCCCCGGCCCATCAACCCACCCACAACCCCCCCGGCCCATCAACCCACCCACAACCCCCCCGGCCAATCAACCCACCCACAACCCCCCCGGCCAATCAACCCGCCTCCATGCTTATCAACCCACCCACACACCCTTCCCACCCACCCTTCCATCCCACTTATCAACCCACCCACAACCCCCCCGCCCATCAACCCACCCACAACCCCCCCGGCCAATCAACCCACCCACAACCCCCCCGGCCCATCAACCCGCCTCCATGCTTATCAACCCACCCACACACCCTTCCCACCCACCCTTCCATCCCACTTATCAACCCACCCACAACCCCCCCGGCCCATCAACCCACCCACACACCCTTCCCACCCACCCTTCCATCCCACTTATCAACCCACCCACAACCCCCGGCCCATCAACCCACCCACAACCCCCCCGGCCAATCAACCCACCCACAACCCCCCCGGCCAATCAACCCACCCACAACCCCCCCGGCCCATCAACCCGCCTCCATGCTTATCAACCCACCCACACACCCTTCCCACCCACCCTTCCATCCCACTTATCAACCCACCCACAACCCCCCGGCCCATCAACCCGCCTCCATGCTTATAAACCCACCCACAACCCCCGGCCCATCAACCCACCCACAAAGCCCCCGGCCCATCAACCCACCCACAAAGCCCCCGGCCCATCAACCCACCCACAAAGCCCCCGGCCCATCAACCCACCCACAAAGCCCCGGCCCATGAATCCACCCACAACCCCCCCGGCCCATCAACCCGCCTCCATGCTTATCAACCCACCCACAAAGCCCCCGGCCCATCAACCTGCCTCCATGCTTGCAGAACGCTATATGGCTTCAACCTCACAAATGACGCACCCACTTATCAACCCACCCACCCACCCACCCACCCACCGGCTCATCAACCCACCCTCCCACTCACCCTTCCCACCCACCTAGCAACCCACCCACCCACCCACCCACCAGCCCATCAACCCGCCTCCATGCTTGCAGGATGATATATGACTTCGACCCCAGAAATCACCTACCTACGTATCAACCCACCCACCCACCCACCGGCTCATCAACCCACCCTCCCACTCACCCTTCCCACCCACCTAGCAACCCACCCACCCACCCACCCACCAGCCCATCAACCCGCCTACATGCTTGCAGGATGATATATGACTTCGACCTCAGAAATCACCTACCTACGTATCAACCCACCCACCCACCCACCGGCTCATCAACCCACCCTCCCACTCACCCTTCCCACCCACCTAGCAACCCACCCACCCACCCACCCACCAGCCCATCAACCCGCCTACATGCTTGCAGGATGATATATGACTTCGACCTCAGAAATCACCTACCTACGTATCAACCCACCCACCCACCCACCGGCTCATCAACCCACCTCCTCATCAACCCACCCTCCCACCCACCTAGCAACCCACCCACCCACCCACCCACCAGCCCATCAACCCGCCTACATGCTTGCAGGATGTTATACGGCTTCGACCTCAGAAATCACCTACCCACTTATTAACCCACCCACCCACCCACCCACTGGCTCATCAACCCACCCTCCCACCCACCCACCCTTCCCACCTACCCACCCACCCACCCACCAGCCCATCAACCCGTCTACATGCTTGCAAGATGTTATATGACTTCGACCTCAGAAATCACCTACCCACGTATCAACCCACCCACCCACCCACCCACCGGCTCATCAACCCACCCTCCCACCCACCCTTCCCACCCACCCACCCACCCACCCACCAGCCCATCAACCCGTCTACATGCTTGCAAGATGTTATTTGACTTCGACCTCAGAAATCACCTACCCACGTATCAACCCACCCACCCACCCACCCACCCACCCACCCACCGGCTCATCAACCCACCCTCCCACCCACCCAGCCACCCACCCACCCACCAGCCCATCAACCCGCCTCCATGCTTGCAGGATGTTATATGGCTTCGACCTCAGAAATCACCTACCCACGTATCAACCCACCCACCGGCTCATCAACCCACCCTCCCACCCACCCTTCCCACCCGTTCATCAACCCACCCTCCCGTCCCACTTACCTAGCAACCCACCCACCCACCCACCAGCCCATCAACCCGCCTACATGCTTGCAGGATGATATATGACTTCGACCTCAGAAATCACCTACCCACTTATCAACCCACCCACCCACCCACCCACCGGCTCATCAACCCACCCTCCCACCCACCCAGCCACCCACCCACCCACCAGCCCATCAACCCGCCTCCATGCTTGCAGGATGATATATGACTTCGACCTCAGAAATCACCTACCTACGTATCAACCCACCCACCCACCCACCCACCGGCTCATCAACCCACACTCCCACCCACCCTTCCCACCCACCTAGCAACCCACCCACAAAACCCACCGGCTCATCAACCCGCCTCCATGCTTGCAGGATGTTATACGGCTTCGACCTCAGAAATCACCCACCCACTTATCAACCCACCGTCCCACCCACCCACTAGCTCATCAACCCACCCTCCCACCCACCCACCCACCCATCCCCACACCCACCCACCCACCGACTCATCAACCAACCCACCCACCCATCCCCACACCCACCCACCCACCCACCGACTCATCAACCAACCCACCCACCCATCCCCACCCATCCCCACACCCACCCACCCACCGACTCATCAACCAACCCACCCACCCATCCCCACACCCACCCACCCACCCACCCACCAGCTCATCAACCCACCCTCCCACCCACCCACCCATCCCCACACCCACCCACCCACCCACCGACTCATCAACCCACCCTCCCACCCACCCACCCATCCCCACACCCACCCACCCACCCACCGACTCATCAACCAACCCTCCCACCCATCCCCACACCCACCCACCCACCCACCCACCCACCGACTCATCAACCAACCCACCCACCCATCCCCACACCCATCCACCGGCTCATCAACCCACCCTCCCACCCACCCCTCCCACCCGCTAATCAACCCACCTCCATGCTTGCAGAATGCTATATGGCTTCAACCTCACAAATGATGCTAAGACACGACACAGCTTTCAGACTGAGGCGCAACCCTTGCCTTAGCTGTAGCAGGCAGCTTCTGGCCAGCTGCCAGACTGAGGCGCAACCCTTGCCTTAGCTGTCACAGACAGCTTCTGGCTAGCTTCCAGACCGAGGGGCAACCCTTGCCTTAGCTGTACCAGGCAGCTTCTGGCCAGCTTCCAGACTGAGGGGCAACCCTTGCCTTAGCTGTACCAGGCAGCTTCTGGCCAGCTGCCAGACCAAGAGGCAACCCTTGCCTTGGTAGTACCAGGCATCAGTTGGAGTCAGCTTGGAATCAGTTGGAGTCAGCTTGGAATCAGTTGGAGTCAGCTTGGAATCAGTTGAAACCAGCCCATTCTCTCTTTTACAAATCAGTTGGAGTCAGCTCGGAATCAGTTGGAGTCAGCTTGGAATCAGTTGGAGTCAGCTTGGAATCAGTTGGATTCAGCTTGGAATCAGTTGGAGTTAGCTTGGAATCAGTTGGAGTCAACTTGGAATCAGTTGGAGTCAGCTTGGAATCAGTTGGAGTCAGTTGGAGTCAGCTTGGAATCAGTTGGAGTCAACTTGGAATCAGTTGGAGTCAACTTGGAATCAGTTGGAGTCAGCTTGGAATCAGTTGGAGTCAACTTGGGATCAGTTGGAATCAGCTCTTCCTTTCTTTAATAATCAGTTTGAGTCAGCTTTGAATCAGTTGGGGTCAGCTTTTCAGTTGGAATCAGCTTACATTCTGTTGGAGTCAGCTTGGAATAAGTTGGAATCAGCTCTTTCTCTCATTTAAGAGATCTCTTTCATTAAAATAAACTTGCAATTTTTAAGCTTGTTTCAGCTCACGGGATTTCGTGCATTCAGCTCAAAATCAGTTGGAGACAGCTCAAAATCAGTTGGAGACAGCTCAAAATTTGTTACAGTCAGCTTCAAGTCAGTTGGAGTCAGCTCAAAATCAGTTGAAGTCAGCTCAAAATCAGTTGGAAGCAGCTTATAATCTGTTGGAGTCACCTGAGAGTCAGTTGGAGTCAGCTCCAAATCAGTTGGAGTTAGCTCAAAATCAGTTGGAGTCAGCTCAAAATCAGTTGGAGCTAGCCCAGAGTCAGTTGGAGTCAGCTCAAAATCAGTTGGAGTCAGCTCAAAATCAGTTGGAGACAGCTTAAAATCAGTTGGAGTATGCTCAAAATCAATTGGAGTCAGCTCAAAATAAGTTGGAGTCAGCTCAAAATAAGTTGGAATCGGCTCAGATTCAGTTGGAGTCGGCTTAAAGTCAGTTGGAGTCAGCTCAGAGTCAGTTGGAGTCATCTTAAAATCAGTTGGAGTCAGCTCCAAATCAGTTGGAGATAGCTCGAAATCAGTTGAAGTCATCTCGAAATCAGTTGGAGTCAGCTCAAATCAGTTGGAGTCAGCTCAATTTCAGGTGGAATCAGCCCAGAGTCTTTTTTTTTTGCCATTTTTTATTGCATGTTAGAGATTTAGAGTCAGGATGTCGGTCAAGCACCAAGCTTGCTACTTTGCTGTGGGGAGACTCTAAATCCTGACTCTAAATCCTGACTCTAAATCTTAAACATGCAAGCTTGGTGTTTGAGATTTGCATGCTTGGTGTTTGAGATTTAGAGTCAGGATGTCGTTGAAGCACCAAGCTTGCTACTTTGCTGTGGGGGGTTTCGTATATAGGAATCCTGGCTACTAAGCTACTTTGCTGTGGGGATTATTTTATCTAGGAATCCTGGCTACTTAGCTACTTAGCTACTTTGCTGTGGGGATTATTGTATATAGGAATCCTGGCTACTTAGCTACTTAGCTACTTTGCTGTGGGGGGTATCGTATATAGGAATCCTGGCTACTTAGCTACTTTGCTGTGGGGGGTATCGTATATAGGAATTCTGGCTACTTAGCTTCTTAGCTACTTTGCTGTGGGGATTATTGTATCTAGGAATCTTGGCTACTTAGCTACTTTGCTGTGGGGGGGTATCGTATATAGGAATCCTGGCTACTTAGCTACTTAGCTACTTTGCTGTGGGGATTATTTTATCTAGGAATCCTGGCTACTTAGCTACTTAGCTACTTGGCTGTGGGGGGTATCGTATATAGGAATCCTGGCTACTTGGCTACTTAGCTACTTGGATGTGGGGCTTATTGTATCTGGGAGTTCTGGCTACTTAGCTACTTGGCTACATAGCTACTTGGCTGTGGGGCTTATTGAATCTGGGAATCCTGGCTACTTAGCTACTTGGCTGTGGGGCTTATTGTATCTAGGAGTCATGGATACTTAGCTACTTGGCTACTTAGCTACTTGGCTGTGGGGCTTATTGTATCTAGGAATTCTGGCTACTTAGCTACTTGGCTACTTAGCTACTTGGCTGTGTCATCATATGATATTGTATGATGACATGATGATATGATATCATATGATATCATACCACCGTTCCCTAGATATGACGTCTCCTGATTCAGTTATGTGCAGGGATAGGCAATATGATATCATATGATATCATGTCATCATATGATATCATATGATAGCATACGATGCCGGCGGTCTGACTAGGTAACTTCGGCCTGCGGCATCATATCATATGATATTAAATCATATGATATCATACTCGTCTTTGGTCAGCATCATATGATATGCCGTTCCCTAGTTATGTGTACTAGCAGTCTTAGCAGCGCCACGGTTGTGCTTGTTATATTGCGTAGTTGCACACACACACACACACACTCCATACACACACACACACACTCCATACACACACACAGACTCCATACACACACACTCACACACACACACACTCACACACACACACTCTCACACACACACACACACTCTCTCACACACACACACACACAGCGCCAAGGTTGTGCTTGTTATATTGTGTGGCTTGATTCCCTTTACATCTGCCCCCCATAAGTGGGATCAGATTCATACTATAGCACAATTCCCTAGATATGACGTCTCCTGATTCAGTTATGTGCAGGGATAGGCAATATGATATCATATGATATCATGTCATCATATGATATCATATGATAGCATACGATGCCGGCGGTCTGACTAGGTAACTTCGGCCTGCGGCATCATATCATATGATATTAAATCATATGATATCATACTCGTCTTTGGTCAGCATCATATGATTTGCCGTTCCCTAGTTATGTGTACTAGCAGTCTTAGCAGCGCCACGGTTGTGCTTGTTATATTGCGTAGTTGCACACACACACACACACACTCCATACACACACACACACACTCCATACACACACACAGACTCCATACACACACACTCACACACACACACACTCACACACACACACTCTCACACACACACACACACTCTCTCACACACACACACACACAGCGCCAAGGTTGTGCTTGTTATATTGTGTGGCTTGATTCCCTTTACATCTGCCCCCCATAAGTGGGATCAGATTCATACTATAGCACAATTTAGATGGGGTCCCACTGGTCGAACACTGAAAGAAGGGGGTCCCACTGGTCGAACACCGAAAGAAGGGGGTCCCACTGGTCGAACACCGAAAGAAGGGGGTCCCACTGGTCGAACACCGAAAGAAGGGGGTCCAACTGGTCGAACACCGAAAGAAGGGGGTCCCACTGGTCGAACACCGAAAGAAGGGGTCCCACTGGTCGAACACCGAAAGAAGGGGTCCCACTGGTCGAACACCGAAAGAAGGGGGTCCCACTGGTCGAACACCGAAAGAAGGGGGTCCCACTGGTTGAACACCGAAAGAATGAGGGTGGTGGATGGAGTTCACTGTCAACTGTGTGTGTTCCAAAAGCCTGAGGATGAAATGCATGTGTTTGAGTGCCCTTTTTATAACGATATTCGCCTCCGCTACTAGCAGTCTTAGCAGCGTCTTTTATATTGTGTAGGTGCACATGTGTGTATGTTAATGGGTTTCTGGGTGTGAGGGTGCACATGTGTGTATGTGAATGGGTTTATGGGTGTGAGGGTGCACATGTGTGTGTGCATGGGTGTGTGGGTGCACATGTGTTAATAGCGCCACGGTTGTGCTTCTTAGATTCCGTGTTGTAGTCCCTAACTACGATCAACACATGCTTATATAGACGTCCACAGTAGGACATGTGGTACGTACGTTGTACCATCATTGCATGCTTGGATATAAGTCCATTTTAGGACGTACTTTAAACCATCAATGCATGCTTGGTTAGTAGTCCACAGTACGACATGTGGTACGTACTTTGTACCATGAATGCATGCTTGGATAGAAGTCCATGTTAAGACATGTGGTGCGTACTTTATACCATCAATGCATGCTTGGTTAGAAGTCCTTGTTAGGACGTACAATATACCATCAATGCATGCTTGGTTAGAAGTCCACAGTACGACATGTGGTATGTACTTTGTACCATCAATGCATGCTTGGTTAGAAGTCCACAGTACGACATGTGGTATGTACTTTGTACCATCAATGCATGCTTGGTTAGAAGTCCACAGTACGACATGTGGTACGTACTTTGTACCATCAATGCATGCTTGGTTAGAAGTCCACAGTACGACATGTGGTATGTACTTCGTACCATCAATGCATGCTTGGTTAGAAGTCCACAGTACGGCATGTGGTATGTACTTTGTACCATCAATGCATGCTTGGTTAGAAGTCCACAGTACGACATGTGGTATGTACTTTGTACCATCAATGCATGCTTGGTTAGAAGTCCACAGTACGACATGTGGTATGTACTTTGTACCATCAATGCCTGCTTGGATAGAAGTCCATGTTAGGACATGTGTTACGTACTTCATACCATCAATGCATGCTTATGTAGACGTCCACAGTAGGACCTCAATGAAAGCATGCTCGGATAGAGGTCCATGTTAGGACATTTGGTACGTACTTCGCACCACCAATGTATGCATGGATAGAAGTCCATGTTGGGACATGTGGTACGTACGTTGTGCCATCAATGCATGCTTATATAGACGTCCACAGTAGGACCTGCTTGGATAGAAGTCCATGTTAGGACATGTGGTACGTACTTAATACCACAATGCATGCTTATATAGACATCCACAGTCGACTCTTCATTCTTATAGTGATTCAGTCTAATCAATGCATGCTTATATAGACGTCCACAGGAGGACCTGCTTGGATAGAAGTCCATGTTAGGACATGTGGTACGTACTTTATACCATCAATGCATGCTTATATAGACATCCACAGTAGGACATGTGGTACGTACTTCATACCATCAATGCAGGCTTGGATAGAAGTCCATGTTAGGACATGTGCAACGTACTTACCAATGCGCACCATCAACGCATGCATGCGTGCGTGTGTGCATTTGCGGCAGTTTTTCAGGGTTTGAATGAGACGGGCGTGTTTCACTTGTTTTCCACAGGTTTACAAGCACACTTTGGCTTGTTTCCCTTGGTTTCCACAGGTTTACAAGCACACTTTGACAAGGACGTGTGTGTTTACGCGCACGTTCGGGTGTTAGGTATCCTCTGTTGTTACCGCCTTGGGCGAACATTAAGGATCATTTATATAATTGTTAACTTGGGTCAGATTAAGTAGAAACCCTGGAACTCTTTGACTTGAAGAGTACCAGGGTTTGGGGGGGGATGTTATGGTACACGGTTGTGTGTGTGTGTGTGCAACATAAACTCTTGGAGGGCTATGAACAACCCTGATGGTGATATGATGATGATGATGAAGAAGATGATGGTTACGTTTTACTAGTGACCATTCCCACCCACCCGCTCACTCACTTTTTTCAGTCAGCGAGGCTGTAGTTGCACGAACTCAGAGCCCTCATCAGTAAATCGATTCGTTGGGATCCAGTCCACCCGTCCTTTTTTGTATTGTCCCTCCTGGTGTGAGTGTTGTAAGCTGCTCTGTAAAAATGAGCATGGGGTCTGGGGATTTTATTTTTGCTACCAAGTGGTGTCAAGTAGACTTTAACATGAAAGGTAATGTAACATAGGAAACATGATTCCGTTTCTTGACAAGATGGGAGATGAAATGGGAGGTGGTTCCCACACCACAAATCGATACATTTTTTGCTTTGTGGGTGCTTTTCTTCTGTTTAAAGCACTGTGTCTCATACACCCTCGCGGTGTCAAGTAGACTTTAACATGTAATGTAATGTATTTTTATCCCATGAGGCAGCATCGTTTGTTCAATTTAATACAGTGTCAGCATACGACTGTCGTAACTGTACCGTACCCATTGTAAAGCATGCGACTGTCGAAACTGTACCGTACAGTGTCAGCATACGACTGCAGTAACTGTACCGTACCCAATTTAATACAGTGTCAGCATGCGACTGTCGTAACTGTACCGTACAGTGTCAGCATACGACTGTAGTAACTGTACCGTACCCAATTTAATACAGTGTCAGCATGCGACTGTAGTAACTGTACCGTACCCAATTTAATACAGTGTCAGCATGCGACTGTAGTAACTGTACCGTACCCAATTTAATACAGTGTCTGCATGCGACTGTAGTAACTGTACCGTACTCAATTTAATACAGTGTCAGCATGCGACTGTCGTAACTGTACCGTACCCAATTTAATACAGTGTCAGCATGTTAGGAGATGAACCAGTATCCCAAACCAATAGTACAGCCCCCAACCAAACCATTCAACCGAGGTGTAGCATGGACACAGCTCCCCCCAATCGATTGGGGGGGGGCCTACTCCAGCTATGTGTAGTAACTGGTCTTATCATCCTTAACGGTAGAACAGAAGGTGATATGCAAGGTGCACATACCTTCTTTGCAGATGGCATGGACAAGAAATCTGTCATTGATTATGCGCTAGCCGCCCCTAGTCTTCTCAACACCCCAGGTGTCAAGTTTAGTGTGGCTCCCAAGCATGACTGCCCTCTCAGGCCCGGGGGTGGAAAGTTTGACCACATGCCTATCACACTCCACATACCAGATGCTGCCCTTAGGCCTTCTCAAGGTACTATTAGTACACCTGCTGGTGGTAAACCTTCGCCCAAACTGAAATGGAAAGACAACTATGTCCAGATGTATGCACACACAATTAAGCGTGATCCAGACGTTAACCGATTACTTGACAATGCACTCCATAGCTCATCTATGGAAGATTCAGAGAAGGGGATTGCTAGTGCTATTGAACTAGCCATAAGCAAATGCACACCATGTCACAAACCTGTAGCTAAGCGTAAGCACGGGCCCGTGAACGCATGGTATGATGATGAATGCAATCGTGCTAGACAGGCAGCAAGCCAAGCAGAACATCAACATGGCTCTAGCTCTGACTTGGCTGGTTCTATGCACAAGGAGTACAAGAGGATTCTCAGAAGAAAAGAGAGAAGTGGCTAGAAACACGCATGGAGAACCTTCATACGAATCTTCGGCATAATCCGAAAAGTTTTTGGAAAGACGTGCGTGAGCCTAACAAGGCCACTACGGCAGACATCACAATTCATGATTGGACTGATTATTTTGCAGACCTCTTTGATGTGCAAGTAGGTATTGATCCAAGTCTGGATGCTGGGGACTTTGTCCCTCAAGCTGATGGACCTCAGATAGAGGCCGCACCAACATGGTTATGTCAAGACTTTACCACCAAGGAGGTGTTTTCTGTTCTCCAATCCCTACGGAAAAACTCCTCCCCCGGGGTAGATGGTATCCCTGCAGAATGGTACAGATTTGCTTCCCATGAAGCCAACTCCCGATTTGTACAAGCTATGACTAACCTGTTTAATCTCATCTGGAAGACTTCTTACCCTAGCCAATGGGCTGCAGCTGCCTTGGTACCCGTACCCAAATCCAAAGGCAGTGTGTATGACAAGGACAACTATCGAGGTCTTGCGGTGAGCAACTCCATAGGAAAGATCTTCTCCCTTTGCATGCTACGTAGACTAGATGATTGGTCAGAAGAATTCAACCTCAGAGCCGCTGGCCAATATGGATTTAGAAGTGGTAGGGGTACTGCAGATGCATCATTCATTCTTAACCATATTGTAGATAAATATAGAGAAAAGAAAAAACCACTCTTTGTGGCTTTTGTTGATTTCAAGAAGGCTTATGATTGGGTCAACAGAGACTTGCTATGGGATTGCTTAGCAAGGCTAGGAGTCAAGGACCCCTATCTCAGTATTCTGAAGTCCATGTATATTCATGTTGTTTTCCAAGTTCGCCTACATGGGGACATTGGATCCTCCTTTCCATCCCTTGTAGGAGTTAAACAAGGAGACCCCCTATCCCCACTCCTATTCGGTCTGTTCATTGATAGAATTGAATCGTTCCTCCAATCCAAGCTCCCAAATGTAGGGGCTGAGCTTAGGGGAAAGATTCTGCAACTGTTACTTTATGCTGATGACCTAGCTATAATGGCAGAATCCCCGGCAGATATGCAAGCGATGCTTGACTGTCTGAGAGATTTCTGTGAGGCTACAAAGATGGCTGTGAATATAAAGAAAACTGAGATTGTCGTTTTCAACAAGCAATTCTGTGATGAGGCCCGCATGGATCCTGATTACAAATTTGTCTATGATGGAGCACAACTTTCTACAAAGTTATATTTTATCTACTTGGGATCCCTCTTTGTGGATGGTGACTCAAGCAATCGTGCAAAAGCTGCTTTTTCTAGGATGCTCACTAAGGCCCAAAAGGCACACCACATGCTCCGTAGGCGATGCCATACTATGGAGATATGCAATATTGATATTCTCACCCACCTGTTTGATTCTCTTGTACAACCTATCCTGAATTTTGGCTGTGAGGTGTGGGCTCCTTCTATTCTGAACAACACACTTATCTCAAATGACCATGCTTGTGAGAAATGGCATAGAGGTATACTTAAACAAATGTTGGGTGTTTGCCAATCTACTACATCTAATATTATCATGGAAGAGCTGGGTAGAACCCCGTTGTGTTTTGCTTGGCTTAAACAAGCTTTGCGCTTCTGGAACAAGACCATACATAAAGAACCTGAGGATCTCATTAGAATGGCTCTTGAGGAATCTTTTGACTCCAACACTGGCTGGGTTCATGACTTGCGTTGTGCTCTCCACAAGCTAGGATCCAGTAAAAACATCAACATTTTGGAGGCTGTCGATGTCGAAGGTATTATGTCTGAAGTTTTTGAGTCATGGAGGTTTAAGTACCCAAGTGACACCAATGCAGTTAGAGACATCCCTGATGAGAGAAGGGTTGGCTTTAAACGCCTCCGATACCAAAAATGGTTCGCAGCCAACAGCAATGATGAGAAATGGCTTGATTCCCTTTACATCCGCCTTACATAAGCAGGATCAGATTCGTTCTATAGCACAGTTTAGAATGGGTTCCCATTGGCTGAACACAGAAAGAATGAGGGTGGTGGATAGAGCACACATCCCTCGCTCAATGAGACACTGTCAAATGTGTGGGTTCCAAAAACCTGAGGATGAAATGCATATGTTTGAGTGCCCTTTTTATAATGATATTCGCCTCCGCTACCAGAAGCTGTTTACAGATATTTATAGCATGTCCATGAGGATACCAACTTAACCGTATGGAATGTGGAATTCTGCGATTCCACATTCAGAACCTTTATGAATGGAAATGGCACTAAGTCTTTTTGGAGAAACCTAGCCGACTATCTTTCTACTTGTAGAAGAGCAAGACAGGAAGCCCTGGACTGCTTAGTGGCACCGTAATTTATCATCCCTTTTTTTCTTCTTCTTGTGACTTCTCATTTGTTAGCTTCTTACCTCCGCCACTGTAAGTGGTTGAGATCTGGGTCCGGCTCTAAGGGGTTTAATACCTACGCCACCAAAACGGTGGTTGGGAGTTTGGTTTGTTTGTCCTCGACACACCCCTGATGTAATGGGGTTTTTTGCTTTGTGGGTGCTTTTTCTTTTTGTTTAAAGCACAGAGTCTCATACACCCTCGCGGTGTCAAGTAGACTTTAACATGTAATGTAATGTAATGTAATGCGACTGTAGTAACTGTACCGTACCCATTGTAAAAATGAAAGGCAAGAAGCAGAAAGAAATAAGAAGACGGTAGGAAAATAATAGAGTGACAAAAACGAAAAAGATCATTACACAAAACTACAAAAGGTTTCAGACTGTTGTGCTCTCCACAAGCTAGGATCCTGTAAAGACCTTAACATAATGGAGGCTGTCGATGTTGAAGGTATTATTTATAGGGAACGGCAAATCATATGATGCTGACCAAAGACGAGTATGATATTATATGATATCATACAAAAATCATATGATTTAATATCATATGATGCCCCAGGCCAAAGTTATCTAGTCAGACCGCCGGCATCATATGATACCATATCATGACCAGGGTACTTCAAATGGCGAAATTGGCCAGCGCTTTTGCGCACTTGAAAACAAAAAAACTGCGCTTTGTAGTGCAAAAACCGCAAAAATTGCTTGCTGCGCCCACAGGGGGTTGCAGAAAATTGCGCTTAAAGCGCAGAGGGGGACAAAAACTCCTGCGAATTCTGCCTTGTGCAACCTTCGCCTCCTGCGTATTCTACCTGTTGCGCATCCCGCCCGATTTCTCCTTCTCCCGCCTGAGTTCATCCACCTGATTTCGGTAGCGCTACAGTTCGTCTTCCTACAAGCTTTTCCCCCTGCATCTCTGCAAGGCCTTTCCCTTGCGTCAAGAGACCTGTCGCTGCGCACAACGGGAGGTCACGTGGTGAGTCAGCCGACCTGTCTGAAATGTCCGAATCGCATCCATCCCATGCCACAAACTTGACTGCAAATTCTTTCCACTACATTGAGATATATGTCGCTCCGCATTGTGCCATAGCAAGTACGCATCAAAGTTGACCGAATGAAAAATCTCGCTGAGCATTCTCGCCCCAACTTGACCGAACATCTCAAATCAGCAACTTGACAGCAACTTCTTCCCACTGCATCGAGAAACATGTCGTCGCTGTGCATTGTGCTATAGCGAGCACGCGGCAAAGTTGAATGGATGAACCTAGCGATGTTTCCAAGTCTCAGATCGAGTTGACTTCGGGAGCAGTTGCAATGAACAGGATTGTTCTTCCAGCCGAACTGAATACATGCTCGCTAAGAAGAAGCTTTAGTTACATACAGTTGCGATTGCGCAGGTTCAGCTTTTTCAGTGGGGTCGACTATCGATCACAGCTGAGGTGGCAGGGATGCAGCTCCGATGCTTTTAGCGGAGTCGGATGATGCGCAAACGATGTCGATGCTCATCGTCCCGTTTGCCTTTCAGCTATGGCAAAGCCCACAGCTGAAGTGGAGGGAGGCAGATATGGAGTATGTGTGTGCTGGTGGGTGCGTGTAGGAGGGAGGGGAGGGATGAGAGTGGGGAGAGGGTGGGTGCTGGTGGGATGGCTGGGGTGGGGGAAGGGATGGAGTCAGGAAATGTGTCAGGAAGAGTAAGGGAGTATGTTTGTGGGCGGGGGCACATGGTTGGGTGGGGGTAGGGGTGGAGATAAATGGTGGGGGGGGGTGGGGGGGGGGAGTACGGTGGTGTTTGTGTGCTTGAGGGTGCACAAGGGAGACCATCGCAAGGGATATGTTCCGTCAATGTTTTAAGTTGCATGCACTGCAGAGAAAACCGTTTTGCAACCCAGCCCAAAACAGGTGTGGCCAACGGGAGGGAAGGGGGGAGGGGGCGGATAATGGTTTGGTGGTGGTGGTGTGTGAATGGGGGGGGGGGGGGGAGGCTTCAAGTGTAAACCATTATGTAACCAGCCCCAAATAGGTGTGGCCTAAGGTCAAACGGGCACCGTACTATGATTGGGGGGGGGGGGGGGGGGGGGGGGGGGGGTCTTCGTGAGAGTAGGTGTGGCCACCGGCCACACGGGCTACCGTACTAGTGTGTGTATATCTATATATCTATATCTATATCTATATATCTATATATATATACTAGGGCAGTGTGCCCGTCGTACCGACGGTAGGCCTCCTCCGGGGGCCTCCTCCCTCCCCACGACCCCCAATGAAATGACTTTTGGAGGGTCACCCACCCACTCATTTTCCGTCCCCATTCACATTAGGTGGCTTGTCATCGTGCACTGTTTCCATGATCATCACCATCACACTGGCAGTTGAGTGGCAGATGGCCACAACACCAATGTACATGCAACACCATAACCAACCACCCCCATGCATGTACGCCCCCCCCCCCCCCCCCCCCCCCCCCCCCCCCCCCCCCCCCCCCCCAAGAGCAGCTTGATTCCTGGGGAAACGGACACAGCGTTGTAGGAATCAATGCGATGCCTTTCAGGTTTGACCGAAGTTAGAGGGCAAGGGGAAATAGCACCCAGGGAGCATGTTGGGCATAGCATTTCGCGAGCGGACCCTTCCCACCCCGCAAACTCATGAACCAAAGAGTCGCTCGTTTAGTACAAAGCAGACACATCGCTGCAGGAATAAATGCGATGCCCATCAGCTATCAGCTATGCCCTCGCTGGAATTGAAGGCTAGGGGGGGAAAGCAGGGAGCAGCTGTCAGTGAGAGGTCCGAGAACAATCTGCATGCAGCGCAAAATTGTTAGGCATTGATGCAGGCAGGGAGTAGAAGGGCACGCATTCCCGCCCAGTGCAAAGCATGTTGGCCATAAGCGCGCCCTGTCAGAGCTTTGTCCCTGTAGCAAGTGAAAAAGGGGCGTCAAGCATTCAATTCAACGGCAGCAGTATCAATACTTGTGGAGAAATAGCTTCTGAGTGAGCGTTCATAAGCGACTGAGGTGGTTCGGCCAAAACTGGTCCTTAACACCTGCCTGTCGCTGATTTGAGGTCCCAGGGCTGGTCCATGCTTGTGTAGATTGAACGATTTAGCGAGGAGCTGGGGATCACGCGATGGAAAGCAGTCAGCGAGCGAGAAGGAGAAGGAGAAGAGAGTATTGTACCGGGGAGAGCAGCAAGGTTAGGTGGTTCAGCAAGAGGTCATATCGAAGTTAGTGGACAGTAGATAGAAGTGCGCGTGCAAATCCGGGAATGGAGAAAAAGTTGAAGACAAACATGCTTGGGTGAGGGAGCACAGCTCCCATTGTGGTGTGGGCCAAGGCATTGTCAGATCGCGGAGCGCGAAGAGCGCGCTTGGCGCTGTCGCAAGGTGAAAGCAGGTGAAAGATGCGGGTTTGAACTCGTCGGGGGAGGTGAAAGCGTTTGAAAATCGAGGGTTGTGGAAATGTGCCAGATCAGCAATCGACGGTTGAGGTGTAAATGTGCCAGACCAGCAGGAAAATGCTTGCCAGGTAAGCGGAACCATTGCCAGTTAAGCCCTGAACCCGTGACAACGGTCGGTCGGTCGTCGGGCGGACAATGCAACTTTAATAATATATATATATATATATATATATATATATATATAGGCATGTGCATGAGGACACCAACTTGTCCTCGACATGCCCCTGATGTAATGGTTTTATTTGCTTTGTGGGTGCTTTTTCTTTTTGCTTAAGCACATAATCTCATACACCCTCGTGGTGTCCAGTAGACTTTAACATGTGTAAGATAAAAGACAAAAAGACCTAGCTTTTGGTCGATATACGGCAGCTTTTGCTTTTCGTCCGATTTTGGTCCGATTTTGGTCCGACCAGATCTGATTTTGTAGTTTGGACTACTCGATTATGGTGGGAAAAAAACCCGGACAAAAATCGGCTCAACCAAATGCAGTGTAAAACACCTGTGACTTAGCTGGGTGGATACAAGTCCTATGCATTGTCGCGGAAAATTGGTGGAGCTTTTGGGGGGCGGGAGTCCCAGGGCCAGGGTTACCCCCCGCAAACATTGCATGGAAACGAAGCTTGAACTTATCTGGAGCCCCCCCCCCCCCCCCCCCCCCCCCCCCCCCCCCCCTCCCCCCTTCTGGGGGGCGGGAGACCCAGGGCCAGGGTTACCCCCCGCAAACATTGCATGGAAACGAAGCTTGAACTTATCTGGAGCCGGACGGACCGTTTTTCGAAAATTGGAACAGCCTAAGGATTCTTTTTCCATGCTCCGGTTGCGATGCGCGCCTCAAAAGAGTATTCGGTGCAGCACAGGTTGCAAGCGAATAACCAAATCTTTGGGTCACACTAATCCCGCATTCCAGACCCGACCAAAATTGCTGTGCCCCCGGCCCGGGGGGGTTGTAACCCAGAATGTCCGTCCGACCGAATTACGACCTACGACCTCCGACCGCCTCCGACCTACGACCTCCGCAGCCCTAGCTGGACAAGCAGATCCAAACGCCCAGTTTCAAAAAGCCCAGCATGCTCTTCACGCGAATTCAAGTTCTGATGTTTCTGCCCCAGCTCTGTCCGCGCACCTACTTTCACTTTATCGAAATTCTCTTCGCTTCCTGAAAAATCTTGCCAGGCAGACAGAACTTATTTCGCGCAATTCCTCGCACGCTTGGTATTTGAGCGATGCTAGTATGCCCAATAGGCTAGATTGCTGATACGGATAGGTATAGCGTCTAATTAGGGGATCCCAGTAGAAAATAGATCAGCCAGCAATACTCGCACCCCCCATCGACTACCCCACCTAAGATGGCCGACCGGCGAGGACAAAACGGGCAGAGGGTAAGCGATGGCCTGCTGTTGAATAGTAGCACAGCGAACGAGGTCGGCACCGCATTCAATGGGTTGGGTACCTCGTTAACTAGAAGACACCATGCCCTGAATGGGATATGATTAAATCTGTGCTGGGTCAGTCCAGGGTGTGTGCACGCACACAAGGCATTTTGAACATATTCACCAGTGATGTACAGGGCAGCACCGCATACAAGGGAGTTGATACCAACAAGCTGATTCTAAAAAAAAACAGGAAATATTCCCTCTCCCCCCTCCCCCCCCCCCCCCCCCCCCCCCCCCCCCCCCCCCCCTCCAGCCCCAAACTTTGAAGGACCATTCCTTTTTTTCAACTGGGAAAGATTATAGAATAAAACCGGATTATTCATCCTCTCTAATTCATCTACAAAAGTTGGGGATGGTGTCATTTTGGTTAGTTATGGTGCCTCCCCCACCTGAGCTGATTCTAAAAAAACAGGAAATATTGTGCCCCAACAGGCTGTTGAGCCTAGGGAGTGGAATCTCCCAAGTTAAATAGTTTGCCTGCATAGACAAGTGGCAAGTGACTTGAAAGTAGGACTTGATAAAACAAAGATGTCCGGGTAGATCAAAATATAATCACCTTGCTTGGCTTGAAAGAAGTTATGGATTGCCAAGTGTGACAGGGCATTGTTAACACACACACACACACACACACACACACACACACTCTCACACAAGGCAGGTAGGAAGCAGGACACAGGGGTGTAACAAGGTAAATAGTTTGCCTGCATATACAATAGACAAGTGACAAGTGACTCGAAGGGGGTGGGATTTATTTTTGGAACCAGGAACACCCAAGGGCGTCGTACACACCAAGGGGTTGTACACAACCAAAGGCGCGTTGTACACAACGAAGGGCGTTGTACACAACCAAAGGGCGTTGTACACAACCGAAGGGCGTTGTACACAACCAAAGGGTGTTGCACACACCCAAAGGGCGTTGTACACAACCAAAGGGTGTTGTACACAACCAAAGGGCATTGTACACAACCGAAGGGCGTTGTACACAACCAAAGGGCATTGTACACAACCGAAGGGCGTTGTACACAACCAAAGGGCATTGTACACAACCGAAGGGCGTTGTACACAACCAAAGGGCATTGTACACAACCGAAGGCGTTGTACACAAACCAAAGGTGTTGTACACAACCGAAGCGCGTTGTACACAACCAAAGAGCATTGTACACAACCGAAGGGCGGTGTACACAACCGAAGGGTGTTGTACACAACCGAAGGGCGTTGTACACAACCAAAGGGCGTTGTACACAACCAAAGGGCGTTGTACACAACCAAAGGGTGTTGTACACAACAGAAGGGCGTTGTACACAACCAAAGAGCATTGTACACAACCAAAGGCAATGTACACAACCAAAGAGCATTGTACACAACCAAAGTGCATCGTACACAACCGAAGAGGGTTGTCTAAACCCCAAGTTCTGTGTTCCATTTACGCGTGTAATGATGAATTGCCAAGTGTGACAATGTAGATAGTTTGCCTGCATTGACGAGTGACAAGTGAAGGGAGTGGTCAACCAGCCAACAAACCAACTAAACACACACACACACACACACACACACACACAAGGCAGGTAGGAAGCAGGACACAGGTGTGAAACAAGGTAAATAGTTTGCCTACGTGGACAAGTGAAGGGAGTGGGACTTGGTGGGAGAGAGACTTGAAACCAAAAATGGATCGCTTTGTATGGCTTGAGAGAAATTATTGATTGCCAAGTGTAACAAGGTGGATAGGTATCCTTCGTGGACAATTGACAAGTGACGAGTGGCTTTTGAAGGGAGTGGGACTTGGTGGGAGAGAGACTTGAAGCAAAAAATGGGTCACCTTGTGTGGCTTGGAAGAAGTTGTGGATTTCCAAGTGTAACAAGGTGGATAGATATCCTTCGTGGACAAGTGACAAGTGAATGGAGTGGTCAACTAACCAACAAACCAAATAGTTGGTTTGGTTTGTTGGTTAGTTGACCACTCCATTGACCACTCCGTCCACCCACCTACCCACCCACCACACATACACACGCATACTGTTGCTTGCATAGACAAGTGACAAGTGACAAGTGAAGGGGGTGGTCAACCAACCTACTAACCACGCACACGCACACACACAGACACACACACACACAACATACACACACACATACGCACACACACAACACACACACACACACCACACACACACACACACACACACACACACACACACACACACACACACACACACACGCACACACACACACACACACCAGCACACACCACACACACACACACACACACACCATGCACACACACACTCCCACACACACACACACACCATACACACACACACCACTCCATGCACACACACACACAACACACACACACACACACACAACACACACACACACACACACACACACACACACTCATGCACACACACACACACAAGCACACACACACACACACAAACACACACACACACACACCACACTCCATGCACACACACACACACACACACTCCATGCACACACACACACACACACACTCCATGCACACACACACTCACACACACACACTCATACACACACACACCTATACACACACACACAACGATACACACACACACCACACACACTCCATGCACACACACACACAAAACACACACACACACACACACACAACACACACTCACACTCCCCCGATCGCATTTATTTTTTATTTTTTGCCCATCAATTATCGCATTATTTTTTTGTCCCATCAATAATCGCTTGGATTGGAATGAGAGAGCGTTGGGTAAAAAGCAGAAGGAGCTGGAGGAGGAGTTTCTCTTCGTCGTGCTCAAAATATATACCCATCACATGTTTGTCACACCTCAACCTCACGCCTCGTCATGTGTCGCATTAATTTAATTTTGTCCCACCCCAGGTTCGAGATAGGAGAGGGTTGACAGAAAGCTACAAGGAAATATGTAGCATATCCTCTTTGCCGAACACACAAATAATCTATCCATCATATATTGGTCACACCTCAACCTCACGCCTCGTCATGTGCCGGATGTTTTTTATTTGTCCGTCTCGCGGATCGCATTTAACTTTTTGATTTGTCCCATCAAATATCGCATTTATTTATGTGTCCGCGACCAATAATCGCAAGGATCAGGATGAGAGGGGTTGAGCAAAAAGCTACAATGAGCTTGTGTAGCATATCCCCTTTCATATACACAAAAAATACCCATCATATATTGATCGACACCTCAACCTCACGCCGTCTCATGTGTCGCATTAATTTTATTCATGTCCCACTCCCCAGGTTCGGGACGAGGAGACAGTTCAGTAGTAAGCAGAAGAGCTGGGGATAAGTTTGTCTTCGTCGACTGCTCAAATTATATACCCTTCATATAATTGGTACACACCTCAACCTCACGCACCTTCCATGTGTCTCGCATTAATTTTATTTGTCTCACCCTCAGGTTCGAGGTAGGAGAGGGTTGACAGAAAGCTACAAGGAGCTGGCGTAGCATATCCTCTCTGTCATATGCACAAAAATACCCATCATATATATTGGTCACACCTCAACCTACGCTCGTCATGTGTCGCATTAAATTTATATTGTGGTCCCACCCCCCAGGTTCGAGATAGGAGAGGGTTGAGCAAAAAGCAACAATGAGCTTGTGTAGCATATCCTCTCTGTCATATGCACAAAAATACCCATCCATATGATTGGTCACACCCTCAACACGTCACGCGCTCGTCATTGTGTCGCATTAATTTATTATTTGTCCCACCCCCCAGGCTCGGGACGAGAGACAGTTCAGTAGGAAGCAGAAGGAGCTGGGGGATAAGTTTGTCTTCGTCGTGCTCAAATTATATACCCTTCATATATTGGTCACACCTCAACCTCACGCCTCGTCATGTGTCGCATTAATTTATTTTTTGTCCCCCCCCCCAGGTTCGGGGACGAGAGAAGAGTTGAGTAGGAAGCAGAAGGAGCTGGGGAGAAGATTGCTTTAGAAAACACGGAGGTTCTAGATCTGCAAAACTCTCTCAGAAGCCTTGACGCGCTACATCAGGATGGCCACGTGCGTCGAAAACTGGGTGGGGAAGGGAGGTGGGTAGGGGGGGGGCGTGTGGTGTGGTATGAGTGCGTGTGTGTGTGTGTGTGTGTGTGGTGTGTGTGTGGGGGGGGGGGTTGTGTGTGTGTGGTGGGGGGGGTTGTGTGTGTGTGGGGGGGGGGGGGGTAGGGGTTGGGGAAGTCTGTGTGTGTGTGTGTGTGTGTGTGTGGTGGGGGGGTTGTGTGTGTGGGGGGGTAGGGGGTAGGGGACTTCTCTTCCATCTCCAAGCACAATAGAATTTCTGGCAGGAGTCTGTGGACGTGCACACTGCAGAGGTGGGTGGGTGGGTGGGGTTGGGGGTGGGGTGGGGGTGGCGTGGGGGTGGCGGGGTGGGGCGTGGGTGGGTGGTGGGTGGGTGCGGAGTGGGTGGCGTTCGGGTGGGCGGGGTGGCGGGGGGTGAGGAATGGTGACACGACCTGCAAAAAACCGTCTGTCAGAAAAACTTGTCTTGACGCGTTCCATCATATGCTGCGTTTAAATGATTTTGGTTGGTCGTTCGTCTTTTTTTCTTTTTTATTTTCGGTTTGGGTGGTCGGTCAGTCGGTCGCACACACACACGCACACACACACACACACACACACCACACACACACACACACAACACATTCCATGCCCCCCCCGTGGGCCCCCCCCCCCCCCCCCAAACACACACCACACACACACACAGCACACAGACACACACACACTCACACCCACACCACACCAATACCCCCCCCCCCCCCCCCCCCCCCCCACACACACACACCACCACACACACAACACACAACACACATACCACACCCACACACCCACACACACACACCCACACCCACACACCCACACGCAACACCAACACACCCACATCCACACACCCACACCACACACCCCCACACCCACACCCACACACCCACACCCACACACCCCACACCACAAGCTAAAAACAAGGTGACATAGTTAACCTCCCACACCAACGCACCACAACACCACACCCACGATACACACACACACCACACCACCACACCCACACACCCACACCCCACACACCCACATAAAAAACAAGGGTGACATAGTTAAAGTGGAGGCTGTGATTGAAATTGACAAAACTACCGCCCTGGGGTGAATTGACAATGTGTGGGCAGTGTGAATGTTGGTTAGTAGGGTGGGTGAATGGGGGTTGTGATGGTGTGGATGGGGCTGTGTGTATGCAGTGTGTGTGGGGGGGGGTGAATGGGTGGGCAGGGTGAATGGTTGTGGGGTGGGTGATGCGAGGTGTGTGGCGGGTGTGATCTGTCGGTGGTGTGTGGGGGGTCAATTGGTGGCAGGTGAATGTGAGTTTTGGTAAAGGCTGTGGGCAGATGTTTGGGGTGAGAGTGTGGGTGTTGGGTAGGGAGTGTGGGCTGCGGGTGGAAGGTTGAATGCGCGTGGTGGAGTGGGTGATGGAGGTGGTGGTGTGTGTGCATTCTATTGTGTGGGGGGGGGCAATGGGTGGGGCAGGGAATGTGGTTAGGTGGGTGGGTATGGGAGGTGTGGGTTATGTGTGGGTGGGTGGGGCAATCGTGTGGGTGTGTGGGGTAGGGGACACATGTGTGGGCAGGTGAAATGTGGTTGGTGGGATGTGATGGAGGTTGTGTGTGTGGGTTGGGTGTGTGGGGATAGGGGACAATGTGTGGCAGCGTGAATGTGGTTGGTGGGGGGGTGATGGTGATGGTGTGTGTGTGTGTGTGGGTGTGGGTGTGTGTTGGGGGGGGGACAATGGTGGCAGGTGTTTTGCTATGATTTGGTGAATGGGAGGTTGGTGGTGTGTGGGGTGGGGGGGGGCAATGTGTGGGCAGGTGAAATGTGAGGTGGGTGGGGTGGTGATGGGAGTCATGGGTGTGGGGGGGAGTAAGGGTGTGTGTTGGGGGGACAAATGTGTGGCAGGTGATGTGGTTAGGTGGGTGATGGAGGGGATTTCGAGTGAGAGGGGGTGGGTGAGTGTGTGGTTGTCTTTCTCAGGGTGTGGGTATGTGGTGTGGGTGTGGTTCATAACAAAAGGAGGTGTACATTGTGATCGTGTGTGTGTTGGAAGGTAGCGGGGACCGGTGTGGGCGGTGTGGAGTAATGGTGTGGGTGTGGTGGAGGAATAGTGGGGGTGGGTGGAGGTGTGGGTCGTGGGGTGGTGGGTGGTAGGGGACAACTGTGTGGTGTGGTGTGGAAAGGGACAATGGTGTTGAGATTTGGGGTGGGTCGGTGTGTGAGGTGTGGGTGTGGGGGGTGGGGGTGGTGGGGGGTGGGAGGACAAATGTGGGTGTGTGGGTGTGGTGAGTATGGGATGTATGGGGCTGAATATAATAATGGGAATGTGGCAGAGGGGATGAATGTGAGGTGTGGTGGGCGGTGTGTTCGCGGGTGGGGAGTGTGTAGTGGATGGGGAGGTGATGGGAGGTGTGTGGTGTGTGGGGACAATAGTGTGGGTGTGGGTGGGGTGGGGTAGTGGACCAGCACAATGTGGGTGGCAGGTGGGCAGGTGGAATTGTGGGGTGGTGGGGTGTTAGGGTGGTGTGATTGGGAGGTGTGGGTAGTGGGTGGGGATGAGTGTGGGTGGTTGGTGGTGGGCAAGGGGTTGTGAGTGGGTAGGAGCGGGGCAATGTGGTGGGTGAGGGAGGATGATGAATGTGGGGTGTTGTGGGTGATGTGATTGGTGGGGATCGGGGCAGATGGGAGGGTGACATGTGGGTGGTGGGTGTGGCCTACAGGTGTGGTGGGGTGTGGTGGAGTGATGAGGTGTGGGTTTTGGGGTTGTTTTGGGGGTGGTGTGGTGTGTGGGGTGTGTGGGTGATTGGGAGGTGTGGGTGTGTGGGTGTGTGTGTGTGGGGGGGGACAATGTGTGGGCAGGTTGAATGTGGTTGGTGGGTGGGTGGAGGGAAGGTGTGGGTGTGTGGGTGGTGGGGTGTGTCGGTTGTGGGTGTGTGGGGGGGGAGGTTGGGAGGTGAAATGGTGGTTGGTTGGGTGGGTGGGATGGGAAGGTTGGGGTGTGTGGGGGGTAGGGGTGTGTCGGGGGGGGAAAATGTTGTGGGCAGGTGAATGTGGTGGTGGGGTGGGGTGGATGGGAGGTGGGGGTGTGGGGTGTGTGTGGGGGGTCAATGTGTGGGCAGCGCACTGTGAATGTGAGTTGGTGGGGTGGGTGTGGGAGGTGTGGGTGTGTGGGCGGTAAGGGTGTGTGGGGGGGGGACAATGTGTGGGCAGGTGACCTGCGATGTGGTTTGGCGATGGGGTGCGGTGATACCGGGAGGTGTGGTGTGGTGTATGGGTTGCTGTGTGTGGGTGATTGTGTGGGGGTCAATTCGGGCAGATGTGAAATGTGGTTGGTGGGGGTGGGTGATGGGAGGTGTGGTGTGTTGAGGGTGGGGAATGTGTTATGGGGGGGGGGACAAGGGTGTGTGGGGGAGACAATGGCGTGGGCAGGTTAATGTGGTTCACTGTTCGGAACTTGTGGCTTTTATATCTCGCTACATTATATCTGTTTTGCCTTAGCCCCATTCAGTGAGTACATTTTCTATCGACATATTATGTTGTACACTTATATTGTTTAGCCCTTGCCCCTTCCAGTATGTTACATGTTCGGTAGTGGAGACTAAATCGCTTTGAGGATGAAGGCTCGGGGTTCGACTCCCCTTTGGTGTCTCTGGGCGTTGCAGGTCGTTCGTCAACCGCGAATGGTAGACTTGTCGTTGAGTAGGAGACCGTCTCCACCCGCGTACGACGGGTCCCTATACACCACCCCCCACCAGGCGTTATTCATTACTTGATCGTTTATATGCCTACTTTGTTTTTTTGGTGAGCCCCCCTTCTGGGAGCGTTACCGGTATTGCGCCGACCATCCATCCAACCATCCATCTGACCGCTAGATTGAAGCCCAAACACGCTCAGCGCAACGGCCTCGTAACTAATCGCTTCCGTGCCACCTGTCGCGCTCCCTCGCGACTCTACTCGGCGCCAATTTCAGCGTCGCAGGCGACGCGTATGCATCAAACTTAGTATCCAGCGGTGAAGCTGAAGTAATAATAACGCCTGGTGGGGCTGTGTTTAAGGGAACCTGTCGTACGCGGCATGAGACGGCTCTAGCACCTTGACTGACTGCTTACAAAGCACAATAAAAAATGGAATCACAAAAATAAAATAAATTCTATATATAAAAAATAAAGTATGAATCAAATAATTCTTATATATATACAAAGAGATGTACAAATAAATAAATATATGAATTCACAAAAATAAATAAATAAATATCTATGTATATAAAAAATTAAGATATGAATAAATAAATTACAAATACATAAAATAATTATATGAATAATAAATAACATAGCATTTGTTTCGTATCCTGACACACACCAATAATATTCTTTCAATCAGCTGAGGCGAAGGAATATGCAGGATGCCAGTCTCTTCCTATCAAATTAACACGAATACAGAATATTACTTGAATAAATAAATAATTTAAAATAAATTAAAAATTGCCCAGAAGATGTGATTGCTGGAATCGCCAATAGTTTCATTAACTCTGATAGCATTTAAGCTCAGGGCGCTCTGTCAGTTTATCGAAATACATGGTGCTGGTTATGCAGTATTTATATTTTTCGACGACGCGTCGCCATCTGTCGCCATTCCGACGAATGCGTACACCCCCCGACCCCCCCGACTATCGGACATCTGCCCCGACCCCCCAGGCTTCGTGCTTTGCCGCATCGCCATGCGATGGCTTACGCAACTTACTGAATCAGGGTTGAGTAGTCCAAGGCTACTCAACCTGGACTCGATAAATCTGAAATACAACACTTGGGGTATAGTTTATCAGTTGCTTGTTTTCGGACTTAGCCCCACCAATACCATCACTTACATACTTGACACCCACCAATATTTTGTTATCAGCGGTGAAAACGCGAGAAATGCATGGGATGCCAATCTTCTTCCTTCCAAATAACTTAACATAAAAGTCTAACGATAAGAAGCAAACAAAAAGCACTGACACGCTTGACACAGAACCACACACATACACACACACCATGCTTTTAATTCAGCGGTCTGAAGCCGAAGGAATATGCCATGATGCCAGCTCTTCCTTCAAATAAAAAGGCTGCGCAGACGTTCGAGGAATTGGGTCTCAGCAGGATACCGGTGGGTTGCATATGTCTTCGAATTTAGGAGGAGGGGGGTGGGTGGTAGATTTTGTTTTGTGAGGGTGGGATGGCTGTTGCCGTGGGGATGGCAACTAACATTGGCCGGTAGCAAACGCTTTCGGGAAATTAGCTAGTGGGAACCGGGGTTGGGCTCGCTTACATAGGCAGCTTACATGTATGCCGCCAGCATCGTTCGAATTTAGGGGAGGGGGGAGGTGGGGGTTTAGATTTTGTTTGTGGGGTGGGATTGGTGTGCCGTGGGGGATGGCAACTAACATAGTCGGTGCAAACACTTTCGAGAAATTGGCTCTCATCGTATACGCGGTGGTGGTGGTGGTGGTGGGTTGGGTGGGTGGATGCTCTTATTTCTTTATTTTTTCCTTTTTTCTGGGGGAGGGTGGGCAACGGGTGGCTGTATGGGGGTAGCTTTGTATGATAGAGTGCAAGCACTTTTGGTTGTGGGCGTGGGATGGGTGCAGTGGGGATAGCAACTATACAAGAGGCTGGCGCAAAAACCACTTCTCGAGGAAATTGGCTCAGGTCGGATACGGTGGGTGTGGGTGGTGGTGGGTGGGTGGATAGCTCTTTTTCTTTATTTTTTCCTTATTTTCTGCTGTGTGTGTGGGGGGGGTGGGTGGTGTGTGGGGGGGGGGGGTGTGGGGGTTAGCGTTTGATGAGAGTGGCAAACACTTTTTGGTGTGGTGGTTGGATGGTGATGCATTGGGGCATTAGCAAACTAACAGAGGCTGGCGCAAACGCTTTGGGAGGAAATTTGGACTCAGAGTCGGATACGGTGAGTGGTGGGTGTGGTGGGTGGAGTGGTGGATAGCTTTTTTTCTTTATTTTTTCTCTTTTTTCTGGGGGGGGAGGGGGTGGTGGTTGGTTGTGGGGTTATAGCCTTTTGGTGAGAGTGCAAACATTTTGGTTGTGGGTGGATGAGGTGCAGCCTATACGCGACTAAACACGAGGCTGGCGCAAAACACTTTGAGGAAATTTGGCTCAGTCGGGATCACGGTGGGTGGTGGTGGTGGTGGTGGTGGGTGGATTACCATTTTCTTTATTTTTTCCTTTTTTCTGTTTGTGTGTGTGTGTGTGGGGTTGGGGGGGGGGGGGGGTAGCTTTTTTGATTGAGAGTGCAAACACTTTTGGTGGGTGGGGATGGTGTGCAGTGGGATAGAACTAACAGAGGCTGGCGCAAAGCTTTCGAGGAAATTGCTCATAGGTCGGATACGGTGGGTGGTGCGGTGTGGTGGATGGGGTGGGTGGATAGCTCTTTTTCTTTATTTTTCCTTGTGTCTGGGGGGGAGGTGGTTGGTGGTGGTGTAGGGGTAGCTTTGGATGACGAGTGCAAACACTTTTGTTGTGGGGTGGGAATGGGGTGTGCAGTGGGCATAATAGCAACGTAACAGAGGTGGCGCAAACGCTTTCGAGGAATTGGCTCAGTGGAATACTCGCTCCGCCGTGGTGATAATGTATTCGAACTGTAGGGAGGTGGGCGTGGCGTGGTGGGGTGGGTAGCTTTTTATCTGAGGGCGGCTGTATGTGGGTGCTGTGGCTGGGTGTTGGTGCGGTGCTGTTTTTTTGTGGTGTGTGTGTGTGTGGATGTGGTGGGGGGGGGGGGGTGGGGTGGGACCTCGCTAGCTCTTGTATCGGGGCAGGCTGTGTGTTGGGGTCGTGAGTGTGATTGGTCTGCGTTGCTCTTTTTGTGTTTGTGTGTGTTGCGGGGGTGTTGGGGGCGGTGTGTGTGGGGGGCAGTTTTTCTATCGAGTCGGGCTGATACTGTGTGTGGGGTGGGGGGGTGTAGCTTTTTATCGGGGCGCGCCTTGTGTGAATGCTGGTGATGGTGTTGGTGCGGTGCTGTTTTGGTGTTTGTGTGTGTTGGGGTGGTGTATGGGGGGGCGTGGCTGGTTGGGTAGCTTTTTATTGGGGCGGCTGTCGTGTCGGTGCTGTCATGGTGTTGGTGCGGTTGCGTTTTGGGTGAGTGTGTGTGTGGGTGTGTGTGTGGGGGTGCGGGGGGGGGGGGGGGGGGCTGTTTGCCGGGGGGGGGGCTGTTTGTCTGTAATTTGGTGGTGGTGATGGCTGAGTGGTGCGGTGCCGGGTGCGGTGCCCGGTGCCTCCTTTTTTTGAGTGTGCGTGTGTAGGGGTGGACTGTGCGCGATTTTATGGACCGTTGTGGGCGGGGGGAAGCTGCCTTGTTGTTCGGGGGTTAGGGGAGTGGTTGTGTGGGGTGGCCGGGTCGGGGGCGGTCGTTACGGGATGGGTGGGCTTGCGCAGTGGGTCTGCGTCAGGTTTTTTCAATCCCCCGGTGGGGGAGCTTTATACGGCTGTAGGAGTGAAATCACCGAGGAAATTTGGCCCAGTCAAATATTGGTGGGGTGATAATGTGTTGCGAAATTTATTCTATTATCATACAAAGTATTTTGTTTGTTTTTTCGGCGCTTTTGAGTGAGGCGCACTGGGTCGTCCGACAAAGGGGCGCAAAGAGCTGCGAGGAAATCGCGGTGAGCGTTCAGTCGCGCTAGGATGGTAATGTTTTTGGGATATATTATAGCAATTAGTTATGTATATATGTGTTCGTTATTTATCGCTTATTATTCTTACTTTCTATTATTTAATTGTTATATTATCTATTTATTTTGTATGCTTATTACTTTATTTATTGGTTATTATTTTATTCTGCAACAGTCAGTGGCTTGTGTGTGTGATATTTATTTATTTACTCTATTTGTGTTTGATTTCTCAATTTTATGTGATTGAGTATGCTTATTTATTTATTTATTTCTGACTATAGTGCGTTATGTGCTCTTTATTTATTATTAATTTATTTATATTCTACTTTGCAGCTATGTGTTTTGTATGGTAAATATGTAAATATCAAGCCTCAAGTTACAATGTTTATGCCAACCCGCCCCCCCCCCCCCCCACATCGACACGCACACACATCACTAGAACACACAACACTACCCAATAATATCACCCATACCACTTCTTCCCTAAACACAGTCCAATAAATTTAACAATTCTGCGTCCACCCAAACACAACATACGCTGCCACCGCGCCCACCACTCAATACAACAAACCCTGCCAACGCCCTATGGGGTGTGGGTTCACGTTCATCCAGCCCTCCAAGTTTCATCAAACAATATATTGTACCAACTAACCACTCAACCATTCACCTCCACCTATTCACCCTTCTCCCACTCTTCCCCACCCCCCCTCCACAATCACAACATACACACATGAAAACCATAACAAAACCCTTTACTCCACAGCCACCTCCGCACTCCTCAACAGCATCATACCACCCACCAAAGCCATAGCCCCACTCCAAAAACAACTCTGTCACCCCCTTGGCCGTTGCAGTGCGTGTGTCATTGAGATTCCGATCCAACCCTCAACGTTTGCAGACTATTCTACTCAGCACACCATCCCCCCCCCCCAACACAACACACTCTAGCACATCCACAAAACCTACCACCACCCACCCAAACAGCCCCACCCACACCAAACAACTCCTTGCGCACCCCTCTCATGGCCGTGGTGTTGTCGAGTTATCAAGCCTTCTCCGATCACTTTAACTTAATGCACCATAACCCCAAACACCACAGCCCCCCAACCCCACCCCCCACCACCCACCACCACCCACCACCACACACACACACACACACCACACAACCACTCCGACCACCACCACCAACACACACGCAACACTCTACCCAAACCTCACCCAACAGAGTCGCCATACCCACCCACTCAACCCTTCACCCATCCATCAGTCCACAACTACGAACTCTTTACATCTTGATCCACTGCTTTTGTCACCCTCCCGCAGTTCTTCTATCATGAGCTGTCATCATGAGCCCTCAAGTTCAACTACGTCGATTCCATCAACCCATACCGTAGTGCAAGCTCGACCACTCGGTCTTCGGACTGGCACATCACTCGCGCCGTCAGCGAGTGCATACTTGCGCCCAAGGCCCTGGTGTAGCTGTATGTTATGGTGCACTCTCTTCTAATGATATCATATAGAGGGGATTTCTACACAAAATAATGCTATTGTCTATTTATTTATTATGTACTTTATTTATTAATCATTAGTTATATTTATTTATTTCATTCATTGTAAAATATTATACGTTCTTCGATTATAATTATTTTCAGTTCATGTCATTTATTTCATTATTCATTATATTTAACTTACTTTAATTTTATTGTACTTTATATTCTATTATTCATTCGATTCTAATAGTATTTATTTATTTATTTTATTTATTATTTATTTATTTATTTATAATTTATTAAAAATAATACTTGCGCTAGCCTAGCAGTGATT